>VMDO01017585.1:0-44491 GCA_007922755.1 Pedetes capensis
AGAGTGCTCCTTGGAAGCAAAAATGGCCAAACTGCGTCTTACATATTTCGGACATGTAGTCAGGAGAGAACAATCCCTGGAGAAGGACATCATGTTTGGAAGAGTGGCAGGTCAACGGAAAAGAGGAAAACCCTCCACCAGATGGATTAACACAGTGTCTGCAACAATGGGCTTAAACATAAATAACATGGTTTGCCTGACACAGAATTGGCAAGTGTTTCGATCTGCTGTACATAGGGTCGCTATGAGTCGGACTCGACTCGACGGCACCTAACAACAACAACAACAAAGAAATCTTAAGTTTTTTCATTAGAGAATACTATTCTACATTTTAGCCCAGGTGTTTGCTTCATGTAAAATCCAAGATAACAATTTATCAGCTATGGAAACTTGTAACAGCAAGTCCCAAAAGGAAAATTGTTATTCTCCTCCCCCTTGGTCCCCCACACACCATGGGCATCTGGAATATGCCTCCTGGTTACTAAAACATCTTTTCATTAACAGGGGAAGGTTGTAGAAAAAAGAGAATTAAGCAAATGTGAACCTTTCACCTTAATTTCAGGTTTAAAGTTTGGGGTCTTCTCCTATCTGGTTTTAAAGAACAGCAGCATTACCAGAGGAGAGAGTGGATGGGTCGTGAGCTCTGGGAACCAAGTGATCTGCCCAGCTTTTGGTAGCTAATAATTCAGCTTTGCACAGCTTTCTTAAATCACAAACCTAGTGGGCTTTAATGTATACATCCACACCATTCATGTGCCTATTTCTCCCTTATATGTCTGCATCCAATTTGACAGCCTTTGGGGTTTTATATATTATAACCATCTAGTCACTGACACAATAATTTTAGGAGATTGGAGAGCCAGGGTTGGAAACAATCCTGCCAAAGCTGAGGGAAGCCGACCTCAGGGGGAATCTGGGTTGGGGAAACAAGCTCCCCTTGGACCCTCTTGCCTGAAGCCGGGGTCTGGAGCCCTTCCAACACCCATGGGAGGTAACTATTTTTTATTGGAAGTGAAAACCAACATACTAGCCCTATGGTAAATAGATTACTGGCCCTCCTCTATTCATTCCCTCTCCGTATGACTTCCAGAGGTGGAATGTTCTCATCCCCTTGCCTTTGGGCTCTGCCACGTGACTGGCTTTATGCGACTGTGCGCGAGCAGCATGGTACAAGCCGAGGCTGGCTCTCTGGAGCCTCTGTCTTGAGAAGAAAATGGTGGGGGTGGGGGTGATAGCAATTCCGGGAAAACAAGAAGTGCCAGGTACACTTGAATGGCAGCAGTTATCAGAGCTGCCTCAGGTAGCCTGAAGTTTGATGCCAACCTATCCCAGCCGATCAGCAGATCCACGATCCAGAATAAAAGTTTATTCTTTTATGCCACTGAGCTTTGGGATGGCATGTTATGTGACCTTCTGTGGCAATGCTTAATGGATATAAGTCCCCATTGAAAATAGAATCCTCTATAATTTTCAAAGTGGAAACTGTTGGTTTGTTATAGGATTTCCTTTTATAGCCGCAAAACTTAGAAATTGTAACTATCTACTTCTTTTGTTGTTTTGTTGTTGCTGTTGCTTTGAGACAGGGTCTCACTATGTAGCCCAGGCTGAACTTGAACTTGCACACCACAAAGAAAGTAGATGAATGAGCCCTCATATAAACATCAAGCAGTTTCAGGAATTATCAGCATTATTTACAATTTGTCACTCCTACCCCACCCACTGCTTTCTTGAAAACTAAATGTTTTAAATTGCAGACCCTCTAGAACATAACTTCGGTAAGTTCCTAGAATCTAAGGTAAAGAACTTTATCTCCCTTGCAGGGGTTCTTAAATTTCAATTCAAGGAAGTCCATGCATCTTTAGGAGTTTATGTAAAAGTTTGTGTATGTAAATGTGGCTGTGGAG
This sequence comes from Pedetes capensis, assembly GCA_007922755.1. Taxonomy (NCBI): domain Eukaryota; kingdom Metazoa; phylum Chordata; class Mammalia; order Rodentia; family Pedetidae; genus Pedetes; species Pedetes capensis. The sequence continues at coordinate 1,905 of VMDO01017585.1, forward strand.
GGAGTCCATAGTTGCCATGGATTCCAGAGAGAAAACCACATCTCAGCTGCAAGCACCTGGGCTGTCCTTGCCTGTTCTCTCTCAGCCCTGACCCATGCCTGCCTGCATCTCATACCTTATCCAGGCAGAGCAAAGCTCATGAAGACAAAGAATCAAGTCTCTTCAGCCCAAGGAAAACCAGAAATTGTCCAGAGGGCCAGAATCATTGATGTGCTTACCTAGGCATAGAAATAAGACAAAGTGTCAGCTTTAATTTTTAGCAGCCCTAGAAGTCACATTGCACTATCTGACTCAGAAGCTAAAGCAGGGTCAGCCTGGTTAGTCCTTGGATGGGAGACTGCCTGGGAATACCAGGTGCTATGGGTGAGGGAGAAGGCCCTGGCCACACATTCTCGAAACAATCAGCCATCAAAAACCCTATGAATAACAAAGAGGCACTTGATGATCATGCTGGACATAGCACAGTGTTAGGGAGTGTTTCGTTCTGTTGTACATAGGGTCCCTATGAGTCAGACCGGACTCGACAGCACCCAACAACAACAACAACAACAACAACAACAACAACAGAAGTCACAATCCTTTAAATGATCAGGGAGAATGGCTCTGCCTTTTGGGGAAAACATCTTGGACTGAGTAAGAGCTTGAGGTCCAAATCTCAGCTGTGCAGCAATTTTAGATGTGCCTGCTGCCCCGTCTCATTGACACTGGGAGGACGAACTTCGGGTGGGGACATCAGCTTGGTGCAGTAGTTCTCACATTTTAGAGAACACACAAATTGCCAGGAAGCCTTTGAAATCCAAATTTTGAGGTCTCATTCCAGACCTACTGAATTGGGAACCCTGCAAAATCTGTATTTTTAATGAATTCCTAGATGTGTTATGGTACCACATGTCCATATTCTGAGAGGCTTTGTTAAGGGGCCCCCAGGCCTATAACAACCATCAGGAACTTAAAGCAATTTGTCCATTCTTGAATTCATATTTCCTTTCAGTCTCTTAAAGGAAACAAGGGGGAAACTCTGAAGTCTCTACCAGCCTTGAAGCCTGCCATTTCTAACATTTCTAATTTCCTTCGGGCCTTGGGCACTTCCACTGATTTTGTAGCACTGCTGTTCCACTGGGCTGGTTCTGATGGTTCAGGTTCTGGGTGTTTCTCATTGATTCAGTCCAGGGAGAGCAGAGCCAGAGCCAGAGGCCCCCAGAAGTGATCCAGGCTCCCCAGGTGGCAGTGGCAGGCATGTAGCATTTGGCCAAACACTGTGTGAATTTCTAAACTAGCTCTCCCCAGGAAAAATGTCACAGAAGCAGTGGGGGCTCCAGAAGTTACCTTCAAATACAAAAAAGGAACAAGAAGCTAATGAGGAGCGCAGAGCCATGACAGTAAAACAGCTACCCTCCCCCTCTTTGCTCAACATCAAGGCCACGGGTACAATGTGGGTTTCATTAATGGCTCAAGGACAATATTTCACAGAGTTACAAGTTCAAGATGTTATTGAAAAATTCATATAATTTTTTTTATCCCCACCTACCTCCTCCCCCAAGGGTTTTCTTAAATCATTTTAAAATACAAAACAAAACAAACCCCAAAACTTTTTAACATGATTCCACCCAAGTGGTCCTACTTCTAAGGCTCTAGAGCAGTGCACACTAGGGCCACAGAAACCCAAGCCAGGTTGGTAGAATGATGATGCTATTTCCTCCTTCTCTTGGGGTGGTGGGGAGCTGGGAACCCGTTAAGTACAAAAGCAGGACTGTGTGGGTGGCCCCAGAGAGGGACACCTGTTTTGCTACTAAATGCAGGATCACAAACACAGTTTTTCCGTAATACTATCCGATGTGGAACCCAGCCAGCCCTGCAAAGCCAAGGGAATTTCTAGAGAAATTTAGAGCAAGATCTCACAAGGACTTAAAGGCGTAATTTTGGCAAAGAATCACTGCATTGAAAGAGGAAGTCTGTGCATTCTTTTTCATAGATGCGGACTATTCCATGGTATGGCTGTACTATTTATTGGTAGACATTCACATTGTTTCCATTTCTTTCTCTATTATAGACTATGCCACAATGGATAAATAAATGAGAGTGCATGTGCTTTTATTTTTGGAGGGTGAACTCCTACAATCACTGTGGATAGGTTAAACATGAACATTTGATATCGCCATGTGATTTTTAAAAATTATATTAACAATGCTGAAACCCATCAGCAGTAGATACAAGTGCCTATTTTTGGACAAGTCTGTGAGCATTGGTTCCTTCATTTCCTTTAAAATTGTTGTTACTTTCTCATAGGCACGAAATGATGTTATTGCTTTTTGTATTTCCATTTCTATGCATCAGGTTGAGTGTATTTGTGTGACTATTGGGCATTTCACATCTATTTTCTCTCCTGTGAATTCTTATTCACCCTCTTTGTCATATTAGATTGTCTTCTTTTTTTTATGAATTTGTAGATACCAAATAACATTACCATTTGGTCTTTCGCCTATGTGAAAAAGTGGTTTTTTGTCTTTCAGCTTTTTCTTTTATCTCATCCTTTCAAATACAGGGATTTTAAATGTTCAGGTAGTCAACTGTTAATGGATTCTGGGTTTCCTAAATGTTTATATCACCCAGGGTCATAAAATATATACCTTAAATTTCCTTTAAAATAATTACAGTTAAAAGGATCAAGAACTTCAACTCATCCATCTTCAATTTATTTTGCGCATACATGGTGTGAGGTTTGAGACAATGTAATCTGCAAAAGTGGTAGCCTTATCCTCTGGTGAATTGAAATGCCATTGTGATCATATACCTCATCCCCATAGCTCTGTTTCTAAACTGTTATTTTTTAAAAATTTTTATGCCTATTCTACATTGCCTGCAGCCATAGCCCTGTGGTTTCTGATCCCATCAGAAGTTGGAAGCTAAGCAGGGTCAGGCCTGGTTAGTACTGGGATGGGAGACTACCTAGGAACACCAGGTGCTATAGGCTTGGGAGACAGACCCAGCAACCCCCTCCCAAAAATCAATCTGCCATTGAAAACACTATGAACAGCAGAGAAGCACTGACAGTAGTGTTTCACCTGTTGTACGTAGGGTGGCTATGAGTCGGATACCGAATCAACGGCACCTAACAACAACAACAATATGCTACCTTATTTTGTTTAATACTTTCATAGTAAATTTTAATATTCTCTTTTTTTAAAAAAAATCATGAGCAATTCTCACATATCTATTTTACACAAGAACTTTTAAAATAATTTATCTATTAAAAAATTACCCATTAGACTTCTGATTAGAATTACATCTTATGTTCAATCTTCCCATCTAGATCATAATCAGTTTCCATTTATTCAGATCTTGTCTAATGTCCTTTAAGACTATTTTGTAATTGCCTTCATTTAAGATTTTAGTTCACTGTCAGGGTTGTCCTGCAAATGTGGATAAAATTTTGCCACACAGTTAATCCTTCTCTCTGAAGATTATGTACTTGCAAATTTGCCTACTCGCTAAAATGTATTAGTAACTCCAAATCAAATACTCACTGTACTTTTTCAGTCATTCACAGATGTGGGTAGAATAGCAAAATAATAATAATAATAATAATAATAATAATAATAATAATAATAATTGGAATCACCTGATGGACCTCAGGTGAGGTAGAACACAGCAATGCTCTGTCTTCTTGTTTCACCTTTCACAATATAACTGCATGCCCTTTTCTCAGTAAATTTAGGACCTAGCTTTTTGCATTTTTGTACTTTTTGTTAGTGATTCTGCTGATTACAATAGCCCCCAAATAGGGTGTTGAAGTGTTATTCAGGGTTTCTAAGCACGAGTAGGTTACGATGTGCCTTCTGGAGAAAATACACAGTTTAGATAAACTTCAATCAGGTGTGAGCTGGCCATGAATTCAATGTTAATTGAGTCAACCACATGCATTAAATGTGGTGTCTCTGAACAGAAATACACATAAAGCAAGGTTAGGTGTTGATAAGTTGACAAAAATATTGTGGCCAGAGACTTGCAGGAACTTAACCCTACATTTTCCATAAGACTAGTGGTTTGGTAATTTTTAATTGAGCATTTGTGACTTTCTAGAACAAAACTACCACAAATAATAAGAGCTAACTAGCTATCTGTATCTGCTGATTTTATATCAGATTTTGATATTAAGGCAATACTAAATTCACAAAATTAACTAGTAAGCTTTGCATGCTTTATATGGTCTGAAATAGTTGAGACACATTAATGCCTTTCTTTGGGCCAATCTGTACTCAAGGATGAAAAAAATCACTCCTTAGTATATTTTCTAAACCATAGGTTGGTCAATGATATTAACACACTCCAACAATGTATTTATAATGAATCCTTTATTATTTAAATAGGAAAACAGTAAACGAAAAAAGTTGCTTGAAATTTGAACCGATATTTGAAATGATATGAACCGAAATTTGAACAATATGAATTTCTTTCTGAAATTTGCATATCCTAAGGGCAATCATCCCAGATAAAATTAGATTCCTAGAACCTAGTGTTGACCGTTGCCGAAACCTAAAGCCAAAACTCATTGCTGTCTGAGAAAAGGAGAGAATGAAGAAAATCTTGATCCAGTTCACCAGGATCCTGGTTAGACTATGTCAGTTGTCCAGAGACCACACAACCTGGGAATTGAAACTCCACTGGAAGAAACCATCCATAAGAAGTCAAATTTGGCACCGTGCATTAACATATCTAAGAGATAAGGCTACCTATGCATACTGTATCTCTTTCAGAAAGTGGTACTTTTTTAAATGCTATGTTTATTGTGATGTTTCTGCAATAGTCAGTCCCAGTCACTAAATCTTATTTAAATCCTTCATTTTCCATCAAGAATATTCAATAATCTAAATTTCTAATTTTCCCTTTTGCTTCCTGTATTTCTAGCAATGAAGGCTGTGTTGATTCCATCCAGGGCCATATTTAGCAGTTTTGTGTGAAGAAGGCTGGAGTTTAGTTTAGTTGGTAGGACACTGCTCTGTGGGCTCTGAGGCCCAGGGTTCAATCCCTAACACTGCAAAAATGGGAGAAGGATCTGGCAGCCCGCTCCCAAAGCAATTCTGAAACAATCAGTCATTGAAAACTCTATGAAAAGCAGAGAAACACTGAAAATAGTGCCTGGAATGGCACAGTGTCAGGAATGTTTGGTTCTGTTGTACATAGGGTCCCTATGAGTTGGACTCGACTCAACTAGCACCTAACAACAACAACAATGTGAACATGCATTTTCAGTGCTGTGATACACTGACAATCCTACTGAAGCCTGTGAAACTTGTATTGGTTACTTTTGTTATTACTATGACAGAATGCCTGACAGATACAAGTTAAGGGAGGAAGTATTTGTCTTGGCTCCCTGTTTCAGAGGGCTTTGCCCATGATCACTTGGCTCCCTGCACCTGGGCAGAACATCATGGCAGTGGGAACATGTAGCAGAGGCTGTTGGCTCTTGTTGGCAGACAAGAAGCAGAGTGAGAAAGTGGGGGGGCTGGGGACAAGATATCACCTTCTATGCCATTGTGATCATATACCTTATCCCCATAGATCTGTTTCCACACTCTAATCCCAGTGACCTACTTCCTCCAACCAGTCCCTCTGCCCCCAAGGTTTCGCAACCTCCTAAAATAGGATCACCACCTAGGGACCAAGTGTTCAAACACGTGAGTCTGTGGGGCACATTTCATATTCAAACAATAACACTTGTCTTCCAGGGTTGGCTTATCTTTCATTCGCCACGTTTATATGCGGCTGGAAGATCAAAGTTGTTCGTGATAGCTATGAACTTTGAGCCCCTAGATCCCTCGCTCAGGCCAGTTATTCTTGGGAGAAGAAGGCTACTCCTCGGTACAGTATGCTGTACAATTTGGGTCCTGGCCATTTAAAACTATGTTAATAGCATGTATAATTCATCAGTCTCGTACAGAGTGGCCAGGCAAAACAGAACACCCAATTAAATCTAAATTTCAGATAAACAATAAATCGTTTTTAGTATATTCCAAATATTGCTTGAGATACACTTACACTAACAAGATGTTGTTTACCTGAAATTCAAATGAAACTCAGGATCCTATATTTTTATTTGCTCAGTCTGGCAACCCTAATCCAGAGCTACTTAGACGCTACACCATGGAGGAGACGCTTGAGCCTCAAGACTGTTGCTTAAATTCAAGGCAGATCCATCTGCACCTTCCTTTCTGCCCCCGAATGGAAAGTGACATTTGGAGCAGCAGATCTGAGACTGTCTATCAGACCTGGCAGCCCCATTAACCCAAAGCCTTCCTGGTGCTCTGTAGAGTAGGCAGGACTCTGTGTCCATGAACTTTAACAGCAATAAACACTGTTCCACTCACCAGTGCCTAAGGAGGTCTAATCCCACTTCTGTCCTTCCTGGATACACCTGTCCCAATGAAGACTATAATCATTAAATTGTGTTTATCTTAAGATGCTCTCCTTATGGCTACACACTGCTGTCTGGCCAGGGCCTACCTGGCCCACCCATCAATTGCACTAGCATAATCTCAGCCCTGAAAGACATTGTGTAACTGCTAGTCTGGATAAATATTGTTCCTTGCCTGTGGATAAAAATCACTCTAAGGGCAATAACCTACCACAGGATAATGTAGGCTCTTGACAACTTGAGCTTTAAACTTCTCACCTCATCTATACCAACACTGACCTAATGGGACTTTCAAAGTCACAACTATGAGTTGGGCGAGGAAAAACTATCAATTACTATAGAAGAAATAAAAGTTAAATAAGTTAAAAAAAAAGGTATAAGTTCCATACACATATGAAAAAAAGTGCTCCTCAACTTCATATTTTTTTTCAAACTAAAAGAAAGAAATACAGTTTGGAGCCTATAAAATTAGCAAAACTTGAAAAGATTTATAACAACTCATGTTATCTAAGGAGTGAAAAATGGGTATTATCTGACAGTCTTATTGTTAGGTGCTGTCGAGTCAGGGCCGACTCACAGTGACCCTAAGTACAGCAAGACTGTGCCATGCACATGAGCTTTTCATGTTTAAGCCCATTGTTGCAGACACTGTGTTTCTTCTTCTTTTGAGTCATGACACATTAATAAAAGGCGGTCCCAGGGGCTTTACTCCATTCCTATCATTAAGGTTGGCTCTACTTTGAGGAGGCAACTCTTCCCCAGTTTTTTCTTGAGTGCATTCTATCACAGGAGGCTCATTTTCCAGCAGTATATTTGACAATGCTTCTCTGCTACTCATAGGGCTTTCAGTGGTTAAATGTTTTGGGAGGGGGCTGCCAGCTCCTTCTCTCTAGCCCATGTTAGTCTGGAAGTTTGTTCACAATGGGTGGCCCTGCTGGTATCTGAGATACTGGTGACATAACTTTCAGCATTACAACAACACGCAAGTCTCTGCAATACAGCAAGCCAACAGACGTGGAGGTCATACATTCTAGATTAATGGAAATTGGTATGGTCTTGTTGTTGTTGTTGTTGTTAGGTGCCATTGAGTCTGTGTCTGACTCATAGCGACCCTACCTCCAACATGCAAAACAGTATTGTTAGTGCTTCTCTACTATTCATAGGATTTTCAAAGGCTGCCTGATTTTTGGAAATGGGTTGCTGGGCCCTTCTCCCAAGGCTACAGCACCTGATGTTCCCAGGTGGTCTCCCATCCAAGTACTAATCAGGCCTGACCCTGCTTAGGTCCAGAGATCTGACGGAAGCCACAGTTTTTCCTACTAATTGATATCTACGTTGTTCCCACTTTTATTATAAACATTCCAGTTTTATACCAATTTTTACTGTCTAAAAAGACTGTGCCTTGATTGTGGTAACCATTTTATAATGTATTCATATATTAAATCACCACATTTATATCTTAAGTACATATTCTTTTTTTTTTTTTTTTTTTTTGAGGTACTGGGGGTTGAACCCAGGGCCTCACACTTGCATGCTTTGCAAGTGCTGGACCACTGAGCTGCACCCTCAGCCCTTTTCTTTTTTGTTGTTGTTTACTTTTTTTGAGACAGTGTATCGCTAAATTACGTAGACTGCCTCTGGTCTTGAACTTGTGATCCTCCTGCCTCTGTCTCCCGAGCCACTGGGATTATAGGCATGTGCCACCATGCCCGGCTTAAGTACAGAATTCTTATTTGTCAATTGTACTTCAGTAAAGTGGATGGGGGATGGGAGAAGAAACTACAAGGAAACTACTGATCTATATCCCTTGTGAATATTGATGCTATTTTTTCAATGAAATGCTATCAAATCTAATTCAGCAGCACAATAAAAATTTGTTGTTGTTGTTGTTAGGTGCAATCGAGTTCAGTGTGACTCATAACAACCCCTATGTACAACAGAACAAAACACTCCCTGACACTGTGCCATGCCTGGCACTATGTCAATACTTCTCTGCTATCCCTAGGGTTTCCAATGGCGAATTGTTTCAGGATGGCTTTGGGAGTGGGCTGCCACATCTCTTTCCCATTTTTTATGGGGCTAGGGATCGAACCCAGGGCCTCAGAGAGTGCTGAGGAGCACTCTACCAACTGAGCTAAGTAGAGACTAATAATTTTGGTAAACCCTTATGACAAGCAGAATGAGATAGCTTTATCTGTGATGATAAGGAAATTGCAGGATTGATATAAAATAGGCTCTTTTTTGGGTAATTAGCAGGATGATTAGTGAACAAAATCGATTGCTAGACCTCTGCGTTTCTATTGGTTTCTGAGTTGCCTAGTGACTCTTTCCCAAATTTTAGCCGAATATATGTCCCAATCAATTTGAGTCCTCCAAACAAGTTTCTTAATGAGAAAATAGGACAGTCCAGGTCCCACTTTAATCTCCCTGCCTTGGTCCCCCCTTAGATGTCATATGGGACAATTCACTCTAAGTCTGAGTAGTTTCCTGAGGAGATGGGGTGGGCAGATTTTGGGGGACTGAGTGTGTACAATCTAAGATTCCTCTTTAATTAAAATAATTAAAATATCCTACTTGTGCTCATGTTGAAAGTCAGGCGACCATGTAAACCTTTGCTAGGGCCAGGCAGGGACCGTGCCAGTGAGTAGCTCAGGGCTGAAAATCCGTGATGTTTGACTGAGGCAGAGTCAAAGGGAACCGAGAGGCACTGGCCCAGTCTGGGCACAGGATCTGAATGCACAGCTAGGTGGTCATAGCTGCTGATGGGCACTCAAGTTCAAAGCCTCTCCCTGGGGAAAGGGGCAAGCTGCTCCCCAGTGCAGAGCCAGGCGAGGGCAGCTCCTGAGGAAACCCCCAAAGAGATGGGGTTGTTCACATCCCAGCTGAAAGATTTTTTTGGGGGGGGCGGTTTCTGGGGGCAGAACCCAGGGCCTTGCACCTGCATGCTTTGCAAGTGCTGGACCACTGAGCTGTAGCCCCAGCCCTGTTTTTTTTTTTTTTTTTTTAACTCTTTGAGACAGGGTCTCACTAAATTACACAGACTGCCTCTGGCCTCAAACTTGCGATCCTCCCGTCTCCGCCTCCTGAGCCACTGGGATTACAGGTGTGCACCACTGCGCCTGGCCCAGCTGAAAGATTCTGAGGACAGATGCTGGGAACCTAGGCTACAGGGAAGCAGTAAACCAGCTAGTTTGCAGATAGACTGTTTGGGGAGGCAGGGAAATCTGAATCTAGGGGCCAAGGGATGGTCTGGCTGGTAACTGAGCATGCACTAAGGACCTCCCCACCGTGGGTGCAGAGGCTGTAAAGAAAGAGGCTAAGGTTAGCTGGTTGTGGTGGTGCACACCTGTAATCCCAGAAACTCAGGAGGCAGAGGCGGGAGGATTGCAGGTTAGAGGCTAGAGGCAGCCTGGTAAATTTAGTGAGACTCTGTCTCAAAATAAAAAATAAAAAATGGGCAGGCCTTGACTCAGCTCATTGTAGATGGAAAGGTCTTGCCTGTCAGCCTCCTCCCCTGAACTCCTTGTCCCACCTCCAGTTGGGGGAACAGGAGTGTGGAAGAGGAGTGTGAGGTCAGAGGAGCACTAATAGAAGCCCAGATCATGCCTGGTGCAGCCACAGAGGCTGAGATGTGCCTTTGGTGTCCAAGAAGAAGCAGTAGAGAAGCCAGCAACTGGGAGTGAGGCTGAAGTTTTGTGTCCTACTGGGCTGGACTTTGAATAACCAGAAATGCCTCCTTTCTCCCAGCCAAAAGGGAACTGAAAGCCAGGAGACCTGCCAGGGCCGCCATGATGAGCAGGGACAGGGGGCTCAGGAGGAGCTGCGGTCAGAGAAAAACCTTGCTGCCTCCTGACTCTACCCAACTCTGCTCAGCCACTACAGAGATCGGTTACCCAGGATATATTTCTCATTCGACTTGTTGAAACCTTATAAGACTGCTTACAAAGGAGCGCCTACCCATCCGCCAAACTAACACTATTACTCAAATGTGGCGACTTGAGATAGAATTTGCAGCTCATGGAACATGACGTGTGATCTTGCCTCCTATTCATTGTTCTGACAACCATCAATAAAACATTGTAAAAGATCCTTTCACGTGTATCCTTTGATTGCTATACCTTCTGTCTCTTTCTAATAATAGACACTGGTTTCTTTATGGTTTGCTGAAAGACTTGGGTAGGCCAGAATATCATCAGGGCAGCAAAAGTCTATGACTGCAAATTTCAGGGCTGGCCAGACTTCTGAATGGATTGCAGCTTTCCTGACCAACACATACTATTTCCAAATATCTATAAACAGTATTTAAAACGGATGCATTAGAATATCCCTTCCATTTAGCAGAGTTTACATTAACTCCCTCTTTTATTAATAGAAGTATGTCTTGACTCTCAAATTTTTCTTCAATTTACTTTTCATATCAATCCATGACTCTGTTATCACCATTCACCCAAGTAAATGCTTTTGCTCAAGATGATCTACTTGTTCCCTTTAATGCCACACCCCAAACATCTCAATGCATCACTGTTCCTCCAGCAAGATGCCACAAATATGCCACAAATAAGTACACCATCTTGAAGGGCATGTCTAGACATTGAGGATGTAATAACAAAGTTCCTGCCATTTATGGGACTTTTATTACAGCAGGGAGAGTTAGTCAATAAACGAATTGTCAAATTGAGAGAGTTACTAGGGTTTTTCAGGGAAACAGAACCACCAGTGGTGTGTGTGTGTGTGTGTGTGTGTGTGTGTGTGTGTGTGTCTGCGTGTGTGTGTGTCTGTGTGTGTGTGTGTCTGTGTGTGTGTGTGTCTGTGTGAGTGTGTGTGTAGAGATTTGTTATAAGGAATTGGTTCATGCAATTTTGGAGGCTGACAAAATCCAAAACCTGCAGAACCAATGTCCCAGTTTGAGTCCAAAGGTTAGCAGGCTATTACAGAGCAAATTAGGTCATTAGGTGAGAGAATCTCTCTTACTTGGGGGAGGTCAACTTTTTGTTGCTGTATTCAGGCCTTCGACTGATTGGAAAAGGCCCACCCACATTATAGAGGGCAATCTGATTTACTCAGTCTACCAGCTTGAAATTCAATCTCACTGGAAACTATACCAGACATAAATGTTGACCAAATATCTAGGCATCCAATGGCCCAGTCAAGTTAACACAGAAGACTGACGATCATAAGAGAAGCATAGTTGAAAGAAAAGTAAGATATTTCATGGCTGTTAGGCCACCTGGTAAAATACACCTGGTAATTTTAATCTCATTGATGATAGGTGGGAAAGTGAATGGGAAAGGAAAGGGGCTGATTCAGGCATATCTATCAGTTACAATATCGTCCCCAACTTTAAGTCCATCACTATGCAAATACTGTCCCTGGCTGATTGTTCCCTCGAGGTCTTAGTTACCATGCAGCTCAATTCATCACACATCTTTTAATTTTTTTTCTTGAAGTGAGCAGAATAACCTTCATATGCTTCAGGGTTTTACATCCTTGTTTTGCTGGTATTATTAGTAGCAGTTCCATGCCTGATGGATTCAGGATACTAGTAGTTGTGTCAGGTTAAAATGTCTTCTTGATTGTAATAGACTTAATTCAAGAACACCATAAAATAAAATATTCATGGTCAGTATACATAAGGATTCAATATGAGAAATATTTGCACATTTAAACTAACATACAGCATCCCTTTACAACCCCCATGTTTACTATAATAATAACATCATTACATAGAATAAACAGGACTGAATCATTTCCCCAAATTTGGGCCTCCATGAGTAGTAGTCTGCATTCTTGGCCTGATATTATAATAAATCCTTAACATAGAAAAGTCTCAGGCTCGGCTCATAACTCCTGAGGTGTCTTTAAGACATGTTGATTATTGGTAATCTTTACATTCTTTTCACCCACACATTCCTTGTCCACTCTTTGCATCAGAATTGCTCAGAAGTTTCCATGAAGTCAAGAGAATTAATTTCTGCCTTTCTCTTATTTTTAAGAAAAAGTTTATTGGATAACAAACTTGCACTAAAGAACATTTATAACATACATAAAGAGTACAACTACAATAATGTAAATGCCCATGTACATTAGTGCCCAATTATTGTGTAGTACGTTATCACAGTCAGCCACTTGCAGCAACATCCATTCATTAGCTCACAGTTTTGGAGGCCAGAGGTCCGGCCTGGTGGAACACAGGTTCTTCCCAGGGTATCACAAGGTACAGGCCAGGCTGAGTTCTTACCAGAGGCCTTGGAGAAGAGCTCAGCTGTGGTGTTGGCAGAATTCAGATCCTTGCACTTGTTGGATTTGCATCTTCCTTTACTTGACATATGGTCCCCTCCAAGTTAATGGCAGGTCAAATCCTTCTCGTGCTTAAAGCTTTGACTTCCTGTTTTGCATCTAGCTAGAGCAAGCATTTTGCTTTTAGAGAGTTTGTGTGATTAGGTTTAGTTCACCCAGGTCATTTCCATTGTGGTTAACTCAAAATCAACTGATTAGTGACCTTAATTCCACCTGTAAAATCCCTTTTGTAATATTACACAACATAATTGCACACAGAACACCAGGGGGTCAAAACCATTGGAACCCTCTAGAGTTTTTCTTGCCAGGTGGTGTATTGGACACCCAGGTAAAAGGATTGGGAACAGCGTCGCTCCTCTATGAGCTCTCTGCTGAACCTGTCCCCCTTCCTCTAGTCTGCCTTCTGGGTGTAGCCTTTCCTTGCTTTTCGTTTCCCTCCTACCACATTCACATGGAACACTAAGCAATGTATCATTTCAAATTTGCTAAAATATGAAAATAACCTTTTAAGATTCACATCTGTGTTGATACATGTAGGTGGTAGCACATAAATGCTTATTACTGATTATAAGAATAGACCACATTGTTTTTAATCTCTTTTCCACAGATGAGTTCACTTTCTCGCTTTCTCGCTTTCTTTCTTTCTTCCTTTCTTCCTTTCTCTATTTCTCCTCCTTCCTCCCTCCTTTCCTTCCTTCCTGCATTCCTTCCTTCCTTCTTCCCTTCCTTCCTTCCTTCCTTCCTTTTTTCCTTTTGTTGAGGTACTTGGGGGTGGAATCCAGAGCTTCACGCATATTTTACAAGTGCTCTAACCACTGAGCTGCACCCCTAGCTCCTTTTTTATTTTTTATCTTGAGATAGTCTTGATGCCTCTGGCCTCAAACTTCCAATCCTCCTGCCTCTGCCTCCTGTGTTATTTAGATTACAGGCATCAGCCACTGTGCACAGCTTCTAGCCAAACTTTCTGATAGTGCTTCTTGTTTTATTTATTTAATTTTTATTTTTGGTGACTTTATGGAATGAGTACTAAAGTATGTCATGCAACACATTTTGTATACTAGACCCATGCTCTGCTTTCCTTTTGCACTTATTTCTTTATCTCTTATTTTTGTTGTTTTTGAAAAAATACATAAGTGTCTCCATAAACACACCCCCAGCCACCCAACACATACACACACACACACACGCACACAAATAGTACCTGATAGCATACAAAAGAGCCAGTGGATGCCTAAAACCATGGATAGTACGAAATCCTAAATATACTCTGTGTTTTCCTATACACATATACTTATAACAAAGTTTGTTTGTAAGTTTGGCACAATAAGATATTAACAACAATAACCAGTAATCAAAAGAGCAATCTATTAGTACTTTTAAAACTGATCTAGTTTCTATGACATTATTGTACACGTCTCCTGGTTCATCTATGTCAGATTTTCTCAAGGGTAGAAATTGAAGAGTGTAATCACACGGTCATGGAATGTGCACATCTTTCGCTTTACTGATGAATGCAAAAGTTTTCCCTATAGTTTTGGTTTTGATTTCTAACATAGTAACATTATAGTAGAAAACTGCGATTGGTGGAATATTAGATCTTAGATTTTGTGTGTTTGTGGTCACCTTATAACCTACTACATAGTCGTTTTTCATAAGTGTTTTGCATGGGATGTTGAAGAATGTTCAACATCATGCCAAGATTATTTATTATGCTATTCACATCTCCCGTGTCCTTGCTAATGTTTCCATTGTTTAATCTATCCTCAGAATCAAATTTTCTTGAGGATAAGGAATTTTTAAAGCTCATTTTTCACTGTTTTATTCCTAGTGTTGACACTTGTAGATGTGCTCAAAGTACTATTGTTGAAAGAGTTAGTTTATTGTTATTGTTGTTTTTAGGTGCCACTGAGTCAGCGTCCTACTCATAGTGACACTATGACACTATGTACAACAGGTGAAACCCTATTGTCAGTGCTTCTCTGTTATTCATAGGATTTTCAATGGCTGATTGTTTTTTGGGAGTGGGCTGCCGGGTCCATCTCCCAAGCCTACAGCACCTGGTGTTCCCTGGCAGTCTTCCCTCCAAGGACTAGCCAGGCCTGACCCTGCTCAGCTTCCGAGATCTGATGTCACAGTGGTACGGCTCTAGGCCCTACTAATCAGTTTGGCAGAAATAAAAGCTAAAATTTCCCACTGCTGTGGCACGTTGTTCATTTCTCTTTGTACTTCTCAATTTATCCTTCATATATTTTGAAGCTATAGTTTTCAATGCAGAGAAGCATATAGAATATTCCATTTGTTTGGTGAGTTGAATCTTTATTGTGCGGAAATCTTCTTTGTCTCTAGTGATGCATTTTTATATTAAATATGCTGTGTCTGGTATGAATGTAGAAATACCATCTGTCTGTTTGTATTAACTTTGCATGTCTTTTTCTATCTTAAAAATGTGTAAACTTTTTGTGTCCTTAGGCTGTAGGTATGTGTGTTTTAAAGTGCATATGGCTGAATTTTAAATCTCATCTTGTAATTTTTGTCTTTTACCTAGAAAATGTAGCATTTTTACACTTACTGTGTTGATATGAAATATTTAAATTCATTTCTCCTTTGTTATTTTGTAAATGCTATTTTAAGGCCTTTACAATATTTTTCCAACCTCATTCTTGTCTTGTTTTGATCAACTTTTTCTCTCTTCTAGTTCAATTTTTTTATCAATACATAACTTTTTCCAGCTCTTTCTAGATATTTTAATATGCATATTTAACAATTCAGTGTTAGTCATTCCAATTTTTTCTTGACCAATATATGAACCTTCTCACATTTCTCTGATAACCTTTTCTCCAGTTTTTATACTATGTTATTTTTATAGCTAAAATTAGACCTTATTATTGTTCATGAAGTCAGTGTTTATTTTTATCAATGTATTTTTATTCTTATACTTCAGTCCATCCTTCTTTGTGGGGCACCACCCTGCCACTGGACTCGCTCCAGCCATGAGTGGGAAGCAACTGCCAAAGACCTGCCATCTGGTGAGGGAGAGCTGAGCACCCGAGAATCGCATCACCCAGAAAGGAGGCTTATGCCCACAGCTACTCTGCCAGTCCCTGGGGACAGGTCAGAGGTTTATGCCCTCTGGGGCTCCTTGCTTCTTTCTTCCCAGTGAAGACACCAACTCTAAGTGCTCTGCCCAAACAACTCTTTATTGCCTTGTCTGTCCTGGTCAGTGGAATGGACCCCGACTGCTCCGTGCACTGCCCTTATATCCTCTCCAGGGGCTAGCCAGGGACCAATCAGAGACAGTCACCCTATACAGGTCTTGGCCAATCAGGGGAGACATGCAAATTTGGGTTTGTAAAAGGACCAATCAGGGGTGATTCCTGAATGGTCCAATCAGGAGCTGTTTGGTGGTTTGGAAACAGCCAATCAGTGTTGAGGGGTCTGAGGAAAGGGATTGGATGCCAATACCATCTTTAGAAGCCTTAGACCTCCAAGTGGGCCTACATAGACCCCGGGCAAACTGCCTCTCTAGGCAGTGCCCTACACTTCTTGTATCTTTTTATTTATTTGTTTTGTCTGAAAAACATCCAATAGCATTTCTTTCATTGAAAGACCCTCTGTTGTTATTCAAGTCTCTCTTCTTTCATTATTATTTAATTAGCATACAGTATAATGAGTTTCATTATGGGGTCATCATACAGGTGAATTGTATATTTTCCACTTGTTCCCACCTTCTCTCTCTCATCCCTTCACTGCTTTAGATATAGCCCTTTGTATTTTCTTGCATAATATATATATTATACATATATACATATATATATATATCTTAGGATAAATCTAACTTCCACATATGGCTCTCAGTTCTCTTATGTTTGTTTATACGCAAATGTTTTATTTGCTCCAATTCTTGAAAGATAGTTTCTCTGGGTATAAAACTACAGTTGTTGGTTTATCTTTTCTTATCACTTTGGCTGTATTTTACCACTGTCTCTGACTTCTGTGTAACTGTTAGGAAGTCCACTGAAAGCTGAATTCCATTCATTGACAGGTGCTCTGTTATTTCTCTTTGCCTCTTTTCAACTTATATAGTTGCTTACTGATCCAGTTGTAAGGATTTTAGGACTACTCTTCCTTTACTTATTTTATTTGTATTCATATATATTAAACATTACATTAGGAAGAATTGCAAGTGCCTGGCCAGCTCTAGAGCCATAATTCCAGTCATCATTTCTATACATTTCACTGTTTGGTCTTCAGACCCAGCTCCCAAATTACCAAACACCTTCGATTTTCTGTTGAGCATTCCCTTGATATCTTAAAATATTTTTAACTGGCATGAATTTTAAAATATTGTTTAGTTCTGATGTCTTTTAACTAATATGCATATGTATATATATATAAATATATATATACATATATACATATATACACATATATGTATGTATGTATATATGTATATATGTATATATGTATATATGTATGTATATACATACATATATGTATGTATATATGTATATATGTGTATATACATATATGTGTGTATATACATATATGTATATATATATATTACTTGTAACAGTATTCACAAAAGCCAAGAGGTAGAAGCAAGTCAAATGTACAGCAATGTGTGTATTGTAGTTAATTTATTTTCACTATTGTAAAATGTTAATTTTCTTCTTTCCATTTTCCTTCTTTCTTCATTCTTTGATTTATTTTGACAATTTATGTTGTCTGACTCATTAATTTTCAGCACTTATTCTTTTTTAATTCATGCATTGATCGCTATAAGTTTTCCTGTTTATGTTTTAGTACAATACACATAATACATTATCTCTTTTAATACAAAATATTTGTTATTGTCAAAGTTAGAACATGCTCTAATTTTCATTTTAATTCCTTTTTTGACCCATAGGTTATTTTAAAATATAATTTTTAATTTTTACACACATTCAAAACTTCTATTTACTTTTTTGTTACTTATTTCTATCTTCATTATATTCAGAGAACCATTATATATAGATGATCTTAAGAATGTTCATGTGGTTGAAAAATGTCATTCACTTTTAAGTATTTTCAAGTTTTGATCATGATTTTAAATTAATTCTATATTTTTGATTTTAACTTTAACTTATTAGAAGTTTTGATGGTTCAAATCTTGAAATTCCAAGAAGTTGGACATTATGAAGAAAAATATAGCATCAGGATTGGAGAAAGACTCATTAACAAGCTGTTTTATGCAGATGACACAACTTTCTTGCTGAAAGTGAGGGGGATTTGAAACATTTACTAATGAATATCAAAAAACACAGCCTTCAGTATGGATTGCATCTCAACAGCAACAAAACAAAAATCCTTACAACTGGGTCACTAAGCATCTTCATAATAAGTGGAGAAAAGATTGAGGTTGTCTAAGATTTTGTTTTACTTGATTTTACAATCAACACTTGTGCAAGCAGCTGTCAAGGAATCAAAAGATGCATTGCATTCAGAAAAGCTTTTGTGAAAGACCTCTTCAAAGTGTTGAAAAGTAAAGATGTCACACTGAAGACGAATGTGCACCTGACTCATGCCATGATATTTTCAGTTGCATCATATGCCTGTGAAAGCTAGACATTGAATATGAGAAACAGGAGAATTGATGGTTTTGAATTATGGTGCTGGAGACAAATATGGACTATACCATGGATTGCCAAAAGAACCAACATATCCATTCTAGAAGAAATGCAACCAGAGTGCTCCTTGGAATCAAAGATGCTTAGACTGAGTCTTATGTATTTTGGACATGTTGTCAGAAGGGACCAATCCCTGGAGAAAGACATGATGTTTGGGAGAGTGGCACGTGAATGAAAAAAATGGAAAACCCTCAACTAGACAGATTGACATAGTGACTGCAACAATGGGCTTAAACATAAAAAAGATTATGTCCTGATACAGAATCAAGGAGTATTTCATTCTGTTGTACATAGGATCGCTATGAGTCAGACTCAACTCAACATCACCAATGACAACAACAAAATCTTGAAGTAATGGTAAATTTTAATTTCTTGATTTGTCTTTCAATTCTAACTTAATTATGCTTTTTCAAATATTTTCTTTCCTCCATTATTATTTTCCTCTTCTAGAATAATTTATCTACAAAAGTTGGCACTTCTATCCTATTCTTTTAACTTCTTTAAAGTTTCTATTTTTCTGTCTTTTCTTGTTTTTTTTTTTTTTTTCCTTGGGCTTGTTCTCAATCTGTTCTGACTCCTTAGTTATTTTATTTTAGATCTGAGGATTCAACCAAGCACCTCACCTGTGGTAAGCACACACCCTACCACTGAGCCATATCCCCTGCCCTTCTGCTATCTTTCATGTTAATTTTTACATTTTAATTATTTACTTTTCATACCTAATATTATACTCAGTTCTTTTTGTGTTTTTGTGCTTCTGTTTCACATTGGAAATAGTGCTTGCTCATTATATCTTTTAATGGCCTGCAGCCATAGCCCTGTGGCATCCAATCCCGTCAGATCTTGGAAGCTAAGTACCTGGATGGGAGACCGCCTGGGAACACCAGAAGCTGTAGGCATGGGAGAAGGACCTGGCAACCCCCTCTCAAAAATCAATCTGCCATTGAAAACTCTATGAACAGCAGAGAAGCACTGACAATAGTGTTGCCCCTGTTGTACAGAGGATCTGTATGAGTTGGATACCGACTTGATGGCACCTAACAACAACAACAATATCTTTTAATACATTACATTTATGTAAATATCTTAGTTTGTTTGTTCTTATACAACCAGAACTGTGTGGTTTGTTGCCTTTCTTTTGAGATATTATGCTTCATAAATAATTCACTACTTGGCTAACGGAACCAAACTCCCCCAGGGTTGTCTGCCTAATGTAGACTGGGAAAGGTTTGAAAGCCTATAGAAGCTTATACCCTAGGTCTATCATCCCAAGAGCATGCAAGGAGTGAGTGGTGATGAGTTTTAGGGTGGAAAGACACAGGTACCCCCAGACTAAAATTAATCACTTGCTTTGTCAACAGACATCTTGATGTCAGGACTTTTTTGAGTTGTAATTATTTGTGAGCATTGAAAATGCTTGCATTGGAGCCAATAGCCATGATCAATTAAATCAAAATCTCTGAGGGTAGAACCCAGGTAAGAGTGATGGCATCATATAGGGTGGTGAGGGGCACCTGGACTTCCCAAGTCTAGATAATCTACAGATTTCCCCCAATTCCTCACCTGACAGGTTTTATGTACTATATTTGTTGCTGGCTTCTACAGAAAGCAATGAGTCAATGACAATCACACTACAAAGAACAGTAGACAAAAGCAGAGTTTAGAGAGTTTTTCTTTAAATATCTCAACACAGACAGACATCCTATGTATACCTTGGATTTTAACCATTAGGCACTCCCCACATACCAGCCTCTAACACTGCATTATGCCAAATCTTCCTACTATCTGCTCAGGAGTTTCTCACTTACATATTTCACTTATATATTTCTATTTTCTGGCGTCTATTTTGGTCCATAATATGATTTCTCCAGGTAATTTTGCAGAAAGGAGCCTTTCCAAATCAAGCAGCATCACTTCTCATAAAGTCCAAGGCTAGAAATGTACATTCCCATTCACAAATTATTTTTTGAAACCTTGGACTCTGTATTTCAATAATTAACTCCTGATGTATCCACAAATAGGCACATGTGTGCCACAATTCCTTCTCTCACAAGACTTGTTTCTATTTTGGAAAAGGAAAAGGTTAGTACTGTGTATTTTTATAGTCAAATGCAGTTAAAAATTCAAACTCACAAGA
Organism: Pedetes capensis; assembly: GCA_007922755.1. Taxonomy (NCBI): domain Eukaryota; kingdom Metazoa; phylum Chordata; class Mammalia; order Rodentia; family Pedetidae; genus Pedetes; species Pedetes capensis. The sequence continues at coordinate 22,417 of VMDO01017585.1, forward strand.
ATCTCTCATTCTTAGCATCTCCGCCTGTGTATTTCGCTGTCAGCCAGTGTGTTTCTGTCCTGAGATGGTTACCAATATCCCTAGTCATTTACTTTTTTGATGGAAGTGTAAAGAGATGGCTTTGCAATTGATATGTTTCATCTTTTGCCATCACCTCAAGTCCACCTAGTATAATGCCTTCTTGTTTTCCCTCAAGCCAACGTGGAATGTTTAGCATATGGAGAAAAATTATCTTCCTCTTCAATGGGACCAATTGCCTTTAAAATGTCTTGTTCCTTTGAAATCATGCACAGGCTAACTGAAAAGCCACACTCTATTATTTCCCAGCTGTGGCAAAAGACCTCTTTAAGGTGTCGAAAAGTAAAGATGTCACATTGAATATGAGAGTATGTCTGACTCATGCCATGGTATTTTCGGTCATATCATATGCTTGTGAAAACTGGACAATGAATAGGGGAGACAAGAGAAGAATTGATGCTTTCAAATTATGGTGCTGGAGACAAATATTGAATAAACCATGGACTACCAAAAGAACCAACACATCTGTCTTAGAAGAAGTGCAACCAGAGTGCTCCTTGGAAGCAAGGATAGCTAGACTGTCTTATGTATTTTGGACATGTTGTCAGAAGGGACCAATCCCTGGAAAAGGACATTGTGCTTGGGAGAGTGACAGGTCAATGAAAAAAAGGAAGATCGTCAACTGGACGGATTGACACAGTGGCTGTCACAATGGGCTTAAACATAAAAAAGATTGTGTGCATCGCACAGTGTCTTGGAGTGTTTCATTCTGTTGTTCATAGGGTTGCTATGAGTCGGACCCAAATCAATGGCATCTAACAATAATGACAACATTATTTCCCAGCCTCTTTTATTTGAGGGGGGGAGTACTTGGGGGTTGAACCCACTATTCCACTGAGCTGCATCTCCAGCCTCTTTTTGATTTTTTATTTTGGTTAGGGTCTCGCTAAGTTACACAGGCTGTCTTTGGCCATGAATGCGTGCTCCTCCTGCCTCTGCCTCTCGAGTTGCTGGGATTACAGGCATGCGCCACTGTGCCCAGCATTTCCCAGCCTCTTGGATTCAACATTTCGGTGCTGTGTAAGAAATCACCTCAAACATAGGCGCTTACATCCACTCACATTTACTACCTCCCAGTTGCTGAGCCTGCACAGAATCACAGGGTGAGAAGTCCAGTGTGGTTTTCCTGGCTCCTCTGCCCAAGTTCTTCCAAGGCACAGTCACGGTGCTGGTCAGGACTGGTGCCCAGCTGGGGGCCCAACCAAGGAAGGATCTGCTTCCCAATTCGTGTTGGCAGCAGTTGGTTCTGGCAGCTTGCTTCTTCACAGCCCGAAAGAGAGAGAAGGTCTCCAGGGCCATCAGCTAGCAAGACACAGTCAAGAGAGTGACAGGCCAGCACCCTGGCCACCCTCTTCTGCTGGGCACCAAGTCATGGATCTGGCTCACACTCAAGAAGAGTGAGTTAAGCAATGGCCTGAATATCAGGAGGAAAGGCCCACAGGACCACCTGAAAGTCAGCCTCCAATGCCACTCCTCCCTGTCCCAGGCTTTCCTTCCCCAAGTCAGGGGACCTGGCCTCTGGCCTTCCTGATGTTTGGCAGAAACTCCTGCTCAGCAGCCTCGTAACTTCTGAAGATTTCCATCTAATAACCGACAAGAAAAGGCGACTTTCCACCGTGATTTCATTCTCCTGTGCCAAGACGTAAATGTTCAAGGCTTAGGTAGGATTTAAGTTTGGATGTGTGCAGCAGAGCCCCAAACTAAAGTCACTTAAATGAAAGTGAGTTTAGTTTTCTTTCTCACAGGACAGTGCAGAGTTGAATGGGACGAGGGGCTCCATTTCCTGGGGTTATCAGGGGACTCTGGCTGCTTCTACCTTCTTGTCCTAGCATCGAGCGTTGTCCTCATCACATGAAGGCTTCTAATTCATAAAAGCCTCACAGGCTTGCTATGGGGCTTGAGTTTCAAGCAGCAGGATACAGGAAGGGCGAGGGCACATCCCATAGACTGTACACATCACTTTCTCTCTCACCTTATTGGGCAGAAGATACCCCAAAGACTCGCCTACCGAGGGAGGCTGACAAATGTAAACTTTATTCTAAGGGCTCATATTTTTGCCAAGAAACGCTGACAATCCTACTAAAGGAATAAAGAAGAGGAATCAGAAGACAGTCACCACTTTGCTGCAGTCCTCTGAAGCGAACCTTAGCTCCAGTCCAGGTACCGCTTTCCTCTCGGTTTCTTCCTGAGTTAGGAAAGAAACTCTCTCCCAGGACCAAATCAAAGCATGCTTTCTGAAATAGGGTAAGAGCAAAACAGAACAATTTAGTTGAAAACCCAATTTCAAGTTGTGTGTGGTGGCTCACGCCTCTAACCAGAGTGACTCAGGAGGCGCAGGCAGGAGGAACACAAGTTCAAGGCTAGGGGCCTGTGTAATTTAATGAGACCCCTGTGTCAAAATAAGAGAATGTTTAAAATGGGCTGGGGTGCAGTCCAGCAGTAGAGCACTTGCAAAGTATATGTGAGACCCTGGGTTCAACCCCTAAGTACTGAAGAAAAAAAGAAAAAGGAAGGAAGAAAGGAAGGAAGGAAGGAAGGAAGGAGAAAGAGAGAAAGGAGAGAAAGAAAGAAAGAAAAGAAGAAGGAAGGAAGGAAGGAAGGAAAAAAGGAAGGAAGGAAGGAAGAAAAGAAAGAAAGGAAGGAAGGCAGGCAAGAGAGAGAAAGAGAGAAAGAAGAAAGAAAAGAAGAAGGAAGGAAGGAAGGAGAGAAAGAGAGAAAGAAAGAAAGAAAAGAAGGAAGGAAAGAAGGAAGGAGAGAGAGAAAGAGAGAGAGAGAGAAAGAAGAAAGAAAGAAAAGAAGAAGGAAGGAAGGAAGGAAGAAAAATTTCAACGGACATTTATTTTTTGGGTAAGAGAGTCAAAGGAAAGATCATGTGCCACAGTACTGACTGTGGTTTAATTGTTTTGTCACCTCCTTTATGGTTCAGAATTGGGAGCAGCTCTTCCTAGTGTATCCACCCCATAGTGAATTAAGTAGAAATACTGGGTTATTTCTCATCCATTGCCCTAAGACCTGCTGAGAAATAGGACTGGGCCCTATTTCTTAAGCGCTCAACTGCTTTTCTGCTAAAGAAACAACATAAGTAATATTATGAATTAAACTATTTTTGTAGTCCAGTTATCAGTGATTGAGCAAGAACTTCACCTTAAATCTTGTCATAGTGCTTGTAATTTGTATGCGTTTTTTGAATACATATTCACATTTCCATATTTCTTGTTATTGTTGTTGTTAGATGCCATCGAGTAGAGTCCAACTCATAGTGACCTTATGTATAGCGGAACAAAACACTCCCTGATTCTATGTCAGGCACATGATCTTATTTGTGTTTAAGCCCATTGTTGCAGACACTGTGTCAATCCATCTGGTGGAGGATTTTCTTTTTTTTTTATTGACCTGCCACTCTCCCAAGCATGATGTCTTTCTCCAGGGATTGGTATATCCTGACTACATGCCCAAAATGCATAAGACACAGCCTAGCCATCCTTGCTTCCAAGGAGCACTCTGGTTGCACTTCTTCTAGGGCAGATCTGTTGGCTCTTTTGGTAGTACATGATATATTCAATAATCATCTCCAGCACCATAATTCAAAAGTATTTCTTAAGGCACCCTAATCATAAATATAGCTTCTTGTGTATATAGGCTAGGGATTCTTGATTCTTCTGTGCACTTGAGGAGGAGCCCAACCAAGTGTGTGTGAATATCTGTTGGTAGCATATTAAAAATCCTATAGTTCCCTAAATGTGCACAGTGCTTTGTGCTGGGTATCAAGGTGGGGCAGCAGTGGGGCAAGTAGAAGGGGATCTCATGTGAAGTGGAGGCTGAATAATGACACCCGCTATCCCATGGCCACATCCTGATTCCCAGAACCTGTGAATATGTTGCCTTCGATGGAAATGGTGTCAGTGAGATAGGCATTAGTAGGCAAGATGGAAGAAGAGGGAGTTAAGAGTGACTCCTGGGTTCAGCCATGATGGATGAAAAACGTGTGAGAGGGAAACACTTAGAGCATTGAAAAGGACATTGTTCTAATGGACTCCTCACCCTCATCTGAGATCAATAACTGCCTAAGTATAAACAAAGGCAGGCCATTCTAAGACAGTCTATTGGCCCACTCTTTTGAAATATGCCAAACAACCTGCCAGCGCAGTGGCACATGCCTATAATCCCAGTGGCTCCGGAGGCGGAGGCAGGAGGATCGCAAATTCGACACCAGAGGAAGTCTGCGTAATTTAGCGAGACCTGTCTTAAAATATAAAAAAAATGGGCTGGGGACGCAGCTCAGTGGTCCAGCACTTGCAAAGCATGCAGGTGTGCGAGGTCCTGAGTTCATCCCCCAGTACCAGAAAAAAAAAAAAGCCAAACAAGTCCATTAAGCTGTTTTACAAAACAAAGACCCTAAGCTTCACATGTTCTGAACCACAAAAGATTACTAAACAAAGGGCTTCCCCAGACAGAGCTCGAGTTCCTGCACTCAGGGTTCACATCACATGGGTGCCTAGGGTTACGTGCCCGGGGCTGACGTCACACTGGGTGTGTCCTAGTTTAAACAAAACAAAAGTGTGTGTGAATATCTGTTGTTGGCACATTAAAAGTCTTGTAGTTCCCTAAATGTGCACAGTGCTTTGTGCTAGGTATCGAGAGGAAATATGCACTGCTCTCTCTTCTTCTTTCTTCTTCTCTCTTCCCTCCTCCTCTCCAGTGGCCACGTGTGTGTGTCCCCCTTCTCTCGGGCCTGCCTTCTTCTCTGTCCATGCAAAGTACTTCTCTTTCTAGGAAGCTTGCTTAACTCTTCTGTCTGGTTTTTCCTTCCCTTGGGGAATATCTTTAGCCAATGCACCGAAAGAACCAAGGCTTCTCCAAATTCCTTTCCAGGTTTCTCTAAACTTCTCTAGGTGCCTCAGTTTTCCCCAGTAATTATTCCTTAAAGATGTACTATTTTTTTTTAATAATAAATCTCATATATATTGTCTACTATTACTTCTGTGTTGGAGCTAAGTTCTCTTAAATGCCCAGCACAAGGACCCAGGTTTTCCTGCCAGCTTCCAGGATCCACATTCCCCAGTAACTGTGGGTCTCTGTAAATATGATGGAGTTTAGGACCTTAAGAAGGGGAGGATATCCTGGACTACTCAGGTGGTCCCTAAACCCAGTCACAAGTGTCCTTATAAGAGGAGGACAGAGGGAGCTTTGACACAGGACAGGAAAAGATGTGGCTACCATGAGATCCGGGTAGGAAAGGTCATGTGATGTGGCCATATGCTGAGAAACCAGAACAGGCTCAAGAAGATGGAGAAGATAAGGAAGTAGATCCTTCTCTATAGACCCTGAAGGGAATACTGCCCTGCAGACACTTTGATTTGGGTTCAGTGAAAACTATTTAAGACTTTGGTGTTCTAAACTGTAAACAACAACAACAACAAAAAAAAACCAAAACAAAATGAAAACATAAACCAAAAAACCAAAACCCAAACCAAACAAAGATTAATTTGTGTTGTTTTCAGCCACCAAGTTTGTGTTCATTTGTTGCAGCAGTAATAGGAAATTAGTACAGGTCAACTTTAAATTTTTACTTTGTTTTCTCAGTACACATTTGAGTTTTTCATAAAAAGCATATCTTATTTTTATAATAGAAAGTAATGAAGAAGAGAAAGCATTATTTTATCATTAAGATGGCTTCTGAAGCTTGTGAGTTTTTAACACACATATTCAAAAATAAAGTATTTATAGTTGCAATGATGGATGACATATATAGTGGTTATCCTGTAAGGTTATGTATAATGATGAGTGATATTGGAATGTGCTTTTCTTACTTCTCCAAATGCTGCAACGATTTCTTAGGAAAAGAAGGGACCTGTCGCTCTCTCATGTCTTCATTCGCTTGGTCCAAACAGTAATGTCTGCAGCAGTGATTCCATGGCATTTGTACAACATAGTTGGCATTGTTTCTAAATTTAAGACTTATCTTACTCTATCCTCTAAATTTTAATTCTTTGGTCATTCTTTTGAGAGAGGTTTTGGGTGAAGAATGGGACTCAGTAATATGTAAACTTGCTCTTATACTTTCATATTCCTTGGCTATCTAAATTTCCCAACTTAAAAAAATAAGTATTTTGTTTGTGTAACTTAAAAATAAACTTAGTCTAAATTTGCTTAAAAGCACATGCCGTTAACTTTATTTTCAATGTCAGAGATTGAACCCAGTACCTTGAACAGCCTAGGCAAACACTCCACCACTGAGCTATGTCCCCAATCCAAATGTCACTAAATTTCACTATAGTATTTTCTAAATCGATCAGTTAATTCTTGGAATCATTATTTGTACTTATAAGACATTCGAGAATGATAGGAGGTCAGTTATAATAGTCTTTTGAAATACAACCTCCTTCCTTCCTTTTACTGTTGCATGACAATGATGTCAGGCAACTGGAGCACAGCTCTGCTCGGGAGAATATGTTCCTGTTGCTAGGTGCCATTGAGTCAGGCCCAATGCTATGTACAACAGATGAAACATTCCCTGACCCTGTGCCATGCCTGGCACTATGTCAGTGCTTCTCGGTTATGCATAGGGTTTTCAACAGCAGATTGTTTCGGGAGTAGGCTGTCAGGTCCTTCTCCCTAGCTTGTAGCACCTGGTATTCTCAGGTGGTCTCCCAAACAAGGACTAACCAGGCCAACCCTGCTTAGCTTCTGAGATCAGCAGGATCAGATGCCAGGGTGGTATGGCTGTAGCCCAGGAGAATATAGATGAATACAATTATTACAATAATAATTACAAAAAATAATATAATCAAATAATACAATTATTATAATATTATTTATTATTATAATATATTACAATAATATAAATTATTGCAATTATTAAAATAATAATTACAAAAAATAGTACAATCAAAAAGTTTTGATTGTCCTCTGAGGAATTCTCTTTGAGTCTTTTCAATCTCAACCTATTATAAGCAGGATAAAACAGCAGCATTTAGATTAACAGCTGGGTTTTGTTTATAATATTTCCTCAATTATCATCTACTTAATTTTTTGCAGTTTAAGGGATTTTTTGTTGTTATTGTGACTGGAGAAAATCTCTCACTTCTGTTTCTTATATGACAATCTTATGTTGTTGGGATGCAGAGCTGAAAAATATGGTGGGAATTGCTATGAAAAGCTTTTCTACTTATTTTTCTCATTTGAATTTTGGATCCAACCAATAATTCTCCTTAGGAACAGGTCCTAAGAAGAATTCAAATATCACTAAATGATAAATAAATGAAGATTGCTAAAACTAGAAGAGATCCTGAGTCTTGGGAAAAAAGCATAAGAAGCAGGAAATGCGCTCAGTCTGTTTACTTCCTCCTGAAATTTAGGAATACCTGAGCAATATATAAGCTAAAGGAGCCCAGGATCCTGTTTTTTCTCATTTTTCTGCTTTTTAGAGACTGGGAAGAAAGCCTAGCTATAACTAGCATGGCAAGAGCTCTCAGGGAGCTAAGGTGAAGTTTTACCATTTTGAGAGAGATCAGTTTTGATTTTAGAACTCTACACACGCTTCAGCCTAAACTCCTCAAGCTGTAAAGACTCAGAAAGAATCTTGGACCTATTCTCATTTGATTCACAAAATAAAAACAGAAAAAATAAGCCATAATATCAATACATGATGCCAATGATAAGGGACATTTAGTGTCCATGTAGTATAATGGAAGACATGAATAGAGTAAAGGAACTAGTTAGTATGTGATAGCACTATGCTATTCTGGGAAAATAAGCAAGTCATCCTCATATACTTGCAGTAAAATATTTGAGATAGAATGAAGTAGTGCAGTCTGTGGTCCTATTTCCAAATAAGTACTTTAAGGTACAGATTCACTTATAGACAGAAGGGGAAAGCAGGAATAAACAAACAAAAAACCACAGTTGAAATATATAGAAAATCACAAAATGATAGACATTTATACAAGTATATCAATAATTGTATTAAATGTAAATATACCAAACCATTCCAACTAAAAGACAAAGATTATCAGACTTGACTTAAAAATATCAAAACTCACTTATGCGTTATCTACAAAAGACACATTAGAAAAGCAAATACACTGATAGGTTGAAAATAAAAGGATGGAAAAATATTCCACACAATAAAAAATCTGGTGTGTCTTTATCAAAGTACACTTCAAAAAAAATAGAATTACTGGAGATAAAGTAAAACCTTCAATAATGACAAAATAGCCAAATAAATAGGAAAATATAATCCTAAGTATGCACCTAACTTCAAAACACATGAAGCCAGAAATATAGAACTAAGGGGCAGAGTAAATCCTTAAGTGTAGTTGGAAATTTAAACCCCACTCTCAGTAATTGATAGAATGACTAGACAAAAAAGTCAGTAGGAATATAGAAGATATATGAAATATACTATTAATTACCTTTACCTAAATTGATATTTATGGGCTGCGATTTAGCTCAGTGGGTAGAGCGCTGCACTGCAGTCTCTGAGGACCAGAGTTCAATTCCCTGCACCACAAAAATGGGAGAAGGGCCTGGCAATCCACTCCCAAGGCAATCCCGAAGCACTCAGCCATTGAAAACCCTATAAGGGTCGCTATGAGTCGGATACCGACTCGACGGCACCTAACAACAACAACAAAGTTGATATTTATAGCACACAACCCCAATGCACAAGCTATTTGCTAAAACAGATGATATGTTGTTACTGTTCTTAATAGCCATTGAGTCAGTGTCCAACTCATAGCAACCCTTTCTTCTCTACTATTCATAGAGTTTTCAATGGCTGATTGTTTTGGGGGAGTGGGTTGCTGGGTTCTTCTCCCAAGCCTATAGCACCTGGTGTTCCCAGGCAGTTTCCAATCCAAGTACTAACTAGGTCTGACCCTGCTTCTGAGATCTGAGGGGATTGGACACCACAGTGATATGGCTGCAGGCAAGTCATACATGCTGGGACTTAAACTTCAATAAATTCCAAAAGACTGAAATTTTATACATCATATTTTCTGACTACAATAGAAATAAATTAGAAATTAATAACAAAAGTACATCTAAATTTTCTCCAGATATTTGGAAATAAGTGCATCCTTGAATTACTTATGTGTCAAAGATGAATGTCTCCCTTCTTCCTGTGTCTTGCAGTAATACAGGGTTTTTGTGTGTGTGTGTGTTAGGCAATCACTATTACCATGTATTCCTCTTAGATATTCTATGCATTTTCAAATATGCACATGTATTCTTTTAGTTATACAAATGCAACTATACATTGTTTCAGCCTGCTTCCTTCGTTGAATAAATCATTTAGAAGTTCCTTCTATAATTCATATATTTAGAGGTGCCTACCAGACTGCATCTTACATATTTTGGACACGTATTCAGGAGAGACCAATCCCTGGAGAAAGACATCATGTTTGGGAGAGTGGCCCACACAAAAAAAGGAAAACCCTCCACCAGATGGATTGACACAGTGTCTACAGCAATGCCTTAAATGTAAATGAGATTGTGTGCCTCACACAGAATTGGGAAGTGTTTCAATCTGCTGTTTGTAGGGTTGCTATGAGTCGGACTTGATTTGATGGCAACTAAAAACAACAACTATTGCAATTGTAACAACTATTGGAATTGTAAAATTCCATATTTTATATAACCAATTTTCTATTTTTGATTATTTAAGTTGTTTACAATGTTTCATTACTACGTAGGGGTGGAATGTCTGCAGCCATAGCACCCTGGCATCCAACTGTGCCTGATTTTGGAAGCTAAGCAGGATTGGACTATACCACCTGGAAATACCAGGTGTTGCAGGCTAGGGAGAAGGACTTGGCAACCCACTCTTGAAACAATCAGCCATTGAAAACTCTTATGAATAGCAAAGAAGCACTGACAATAGTGCTAGTCATGTCACAGTGTTGGGGAGTGTTTCACCTGTTGTACATTAGAGTTGCTATGAGTCAGACCCAACTCCATGGCACCTAACAACAACAACAACAACAACAACAACAACAACAACAAGGGGTAGAATTTCTAGGATCAGAAAATGTATGTATTTCAACATGTAATCGAAAACTCCAAATCTCTTTGTCTAAAGTTGTGCCAATTTACATTCCAACCAGTAAAATTTGAGCATATAGACCTCTCTTTTAAGATATATGTACTCTGAATTGGGCGTGGTGGTGCACACCTGCACTTGGGAGGCTGAGGTGGGAGAATTGGTGCAAGTTTGAGGCCAGTCTGGTTTACTTAGTGAGATCCAGGCCAGCTTGGGCTACACAGAAAGACTTTGTCTCAAAAACAAACAAAAAACCAAACCCCCATAAATAAAATAAATTATGTATATTTCTGGAAAAGTATCACAGTAAGAAAGTCTTAAAATTCTGGGCTGGGGATGGATATACCATAGCTCAGTGGTAGATTTCCTAACATGTCTGAAGCCCTGGGCTCAACCCCCAGAACCTCCCCCCAGAAACTCCAAGAGTCTTAAAATTCATATTAGAAGAAGAGTGATGAACTGGGTGAGCTGCTCTGTGCAGAAGGGCCCGACAGCCATTCACTAATGTGTGTGAACTGAGAGATTTGGGCACACATGGGCCTCTCAGCCTGAGAACCCATCTCAAGATGTGGCACCAATCTGCCTCTGCCATTGAACATGGGAGTGAATTCTGCATCTCTTTCTGCAAACCCAAGATAACTCACCCCCTGCCACTTTCACCATGTAGGCATGATCTTTCTTATTGATGTTTCCAGTCTCTTGTCCATGTTTCTAGAATGCTATCCTCCTCCCTAGAGAAATATCCTGTCCACAAAAGTGAGTTATTATAAGTCCTTAGTGTGTAAAGCATTGCTCACTGTGATCCCAAAGGACATGTTGTGGGCTCTTTAGTACTATTGAAATGGATAATATTGTGTTGTTGTTGTTGTTAGGTGCCATCCAGTCAGTATCCAACTCATAGTGACTCTGCATACAACAGGTAAAACACTATTGTCAGTGCTTCTCTGCTGTTCATAGGGTTTTCAATGGCTGATTATTGTTTGAGAATGGTTGCTGGGCCTGTCTCCCAAGCCTACAGCACCTGGTGTTCCCAGGTGGTCTCCCATCCAAGTACTAACCAGGTCCAACTCTGCTTAGCTTCCGAGATCTGACAGGATTGGATGCCACAGGACTATGGCTTCAGGCAATAATATTGTGATCAATAGTTAACTGGGGAAGATACATTAGGATAACATGCACGAAATGACATTTCAAGCCTCCAATAACCTTGAAATTAAATATAAGGTTTGTTAGAAATAAGAAAGTGACCTTTACTTCCTGTTAAGTCATTGGTGTCACTGTCCTGGTGTTCCTATGTTGTATCCCTTATGGTGTGTAATGCATTTGTGTTGCTTTGTGTATTTAGTTTGATATGTATCTGATGTATCTCTCAGATTAAGAATACACAAACCACCTAAATCTACCTAATGCATACAAATTAAAAAAAAAAACTTGTTGAAGGCACAAAACTGTAATATAAAGTTCTGATAAAGTAAGAAGGGTAGATACTTTCAAAATAACTCATAATTAGCTACAAGACTTTCCTGATTAAAAATTATATTTTCTTTAATTGCTTATTTAGTTAAGACCATGTAGAACTTCAGAAAGGAAAACATCAGTTCCTGCATAAAGATACAGCCACTCTCCTGCAGACATCTGCCAATGGCCTAAAATCCTGTTCTAATGGCTATGGAGTGATCAGGGTTAGGGGAAGACACTTAGGGTCATTCCTTGACTGGGATTCTAAAGGTGTGATTTCCATCGAGTTTGGCCCCATTATGAAAGGGTGAGTTAGGGAAAGTCCCCGTCTACATAGCCAGATAGCAAGAAAACATGTCCTGCATTAAATTTAACAGAATTTTAGTCATTTTTGTGTTGCTGTGAAAAAATACCTTACATAAGCAACTTAAAGGACAGAAGATTTATTTTGGCTCATGGTTTCAGAGGGTTCTTCCAGGTGGGGAGGATATGGCAGAGCAGCTCTGTTCTCAACATGGCAGGCCAGGAAGCAGAGATAACAGGATGGGAAAGAGGCAGGGATATATATTCTCAAGGACCTGCCCCCAGTGCCTTATTCCTCCACCCAGGTGCTACCTTCCAAAGTTTCCATAACCTCTTAAAATGGTGCCACCACCTGGGGACCCAGCATTCAAACACATGAGTTTATGGGGGCATTTCATATTCAAATCATAACAGACACTAAGTAGAGAATGGGGGGAAAAATCCTTTGCTAAAGATCATTCAAAAGTGACTGCAGCAGCCTATAGACAGGGAATTGCTGGAAAAATCAAGCCATCAGAAGAGGTTGTGGAACCAGGGACATCCTTGCTGATATCTGATGGATATTAGCTGAAAACAGAGAATACCGAAAAGATATCTATCTATGTTTTATTGACTATGCAAAGGCATTTGACTGTGTGGATCATAATAAATCATGGATAACACTGTGAAGAATGGGAATACCAGAGCACTTAATTGTACTCATGAGGAATCTGTACTTGGACCAGGAGTCAGTCGTTCCAACAGAACAATAAAACACTGCCTGGTTTAAAGTCAAGAAATGTGTGTGTCAGGGCTCTATCCTTTCACTGTACCTCTTCAATCTCTATGCTGAGCAAATAATCCAAGAAGCTGGACTTTATGAATAAGAATGCAGCATCTTGATTGGAGGAAGACTAATTAACAGCCTGTATAATACAGATGACACAACTTTGCTTGCTGAAAGTGAAGAGGATTTGAAACATTTACTGATGAAGATCAAAGACCACTGTCTTCCATATGGATTGTGCCTGAACATCAAGAAAACAAAAATCCTTACAACAGGGTCAGTATGCAATTTCATGATAAATGGAGAAAAGATTGAGGTTGTCTGAGATTTTGCTTTACTTGGTTCTACAATCAACACCCATAGAAGCATCATTCAAGAAATCAAAAGACGCATTGTATTGGGAAAAGCTGTTGCAAAAGACTTCTTCAAAGTGTTGAAAAGTAAATATGTAACACTGAAGACAAAGGTGCACCTGACTCATGACATGATATTTTCAGTTGCTCCCTATGCTTGTGAAAGCTAGATGTTGAATAAGGGATCCAGGAGAAGAATTGATGCTTTTGAATTATGATGCTGGAGACAAATATTGAATATACCATGGACTGCCAAAAGAACAAACAAGAAGTGCAACCAGAGTGCTCCTTGGAAGCAAGGATGTCTAGATTGCATCTTATGTATTTTGGACATGTTGTCAGGAGGGACCAATCCCTGGAGAAGGACATCATGTTTGGGAGAGGGGCGGGTCAATGAAAAAAAGGAAGGTCCAAAACTAGATGGCTTGACACAGTGTCTGCAACAATGGGCTTAAACATTAAAAAGGTCATGTGGATGGCACAATGTTGGGGAGTGTTTCTTTCTGTTGTACACAGGGTCACTATGAATCAGACCTGACTAGGTGGCACCTAACCAGAACAACAACAAACAAATAATTTAGACTGATGGCAAAAAGCAAAGCTAAAAAAACAAAGAGATTAAGAATAAATATTGATTCTATAAAGCAATATTGTCTATCTGAGGGGTCAACTGCTCATCCATATACAAACACATACACAAGTTTTGTAAGACAGGAGTAAAGTATTTTAGATCTGTGTTGCCGTAGTTGATCCAATACCTAAATAATAGAGAATACAGTTATGGGAAACACTTTGCACTTTAATGTAAGAATAACAGAAAGCCTTTGGAGGATTTTAACTCAGAGTGAAATTATTATAAATGACTTGTGTTATCAAGGAACTGTGAATATGTGATAAGGATTGTTGTTATTAGGTGTCATTGAGTTAGGTCTGACTAATAGCAACCCTATGCACAGCAGGATGAAGCACTACCCAACACTGTGCCATGCACACACTCATTTTGTGTTTGAGCCCATTGTTGCAGTCATTATGTTTCTTCTTATTTTGAGTCATGCCACATCAGCAACTGGAAGTCCCAGGAGCTTTACTCCATTGCCTTCATCAAAGTAGATTCTACTTTGAGGAGGCAACTACTCCCCAGTCACCTCTTGAATGCCTTCCATCCTGGGGGGCTCATTTTCCACCATTATATTTGACAGTGCCTCTCTGCTATTCATAGGGTTTTCAATGGCTGATTGTTTCAGGAGTGGGATGCTGAGTCTGTCTTAGTCTGGAAGCTCAGCTGAAATCTGTCCATCATGGGTGGCCTCCTGGTATCTGAAATACTGATGGCATAGCTTTCAGCAGCACAACAACATGCAAGCACCCTCTGTATGACAGGCTGACAGATACATGGGGGGCAGAGTACAGGTATTGTCTATAGTATAGTAAACTTAAATGTTAATTTATCTGGCTTCCATGTAAGATGCATAAATGCACTAGGCATGTGGCTCCATGGTAGAGCACTTGCCTAGGATGCATGATGCCCTGGGTTTGATCTGTAGCCCCGCAAACAATATATATAATTAAAGTACAATGTGTGATTAATGAGGTGCCACCACTTCCTGCTGCTGCTCTCTCTATCCCTGCCTTTCCATGTCTTCTCTTTCTTCAGAGTACAATGCTATAGAAAGAGCATCTGCAAGATCAACAAGAGCAATACTGATCAACACAGTCTCAAATGTAGAGAGAGGGCAGCACATATTTGCTGATATGTTTTAAATTCTATCAGCAGCTCAGGTTAAATAAATTGACTCTGGGCTCTATTGTCAGGTGTCACTGTGTGAGAAGGAGGCCTCTGTTAACACAGGAAAGCATGCCATCCATCACACAGGAAAGCCAGACAGGATGCGCCATCCCGCAGCAACCCTGCCCCATTCTGCAGCTCAGCGGCAGTGCTCAGCCATGTGGTTCCCATCAAAGACCTTGAAAGAGCATTTCACATCATAATCTAAAGAGACGACCATAGATTAAATGCAGGCCCAACACATATACATTTCAGGATTCAGTAGGGGCATTTCGATTATATAACACATGTAGTCATTTCTGGTACATAAATTGGAGTTTTACAGGTCTGCACAGAATCCATGAGGAACCCTACCCTCCTCTCCTGCCCTCTCGGATAATCCTTTATGTGAAAGCTGACATGTATGTGGTCAGGCGTGTTAACTGGCTACTATGGCTTCTGATCCCTCTAGGATGAGGTGGAGCGATTAGCCAGAGGAGCAGGGATGATCCAGGAAAGGAGCGAGCAGGAAAGGGAACAGCAGGCTCCCCAGGGAGGTGGGCAGCGGTGAGAGCATGCAGAGTGGCGAAGAGGAACCATCTACCCCAAACCTAGGCTGCCTCACCCCTCCTGCTCCTGAGGCCACCTCCTGCTGTGCTTCACCAGCCCAAACCTCCTAGCCTCCCCGCAGAGGCTCCTGATCGAGATGTCCACACCCTAATCCCCCAAACAGTGGACATATCTTCTCACACGACAAAAAGGACTTTGCAAAATTGACTTAGTTAAGGATCTTGAGGCAGGGTGATTATCCCAAAATATCTGGATGGGCTAATGTAATCTTGAGGTTCATTAAGGAACAGGAAGATCTTTCTCCGAGAAGGAAATGTGATGACAAAGCAGAGGTGAGATACGGGGGGAGAGAGAGGGGTGGTGGGGGAGAGGTCTAAAGCGTGTGCCTGTGGCTTTAAAGATGGAGGAAGGGGTCCTGAGCCAGGGAATGCAGGTGGCCTCAAGAAGCCAGAAAAAGCAAGGAAATGAATTCTCTCCTAGAGCCTCTAAAAAAAGTGCAGCCCTGCTCACATTTTTACTTTAGGTCTTTTGATGTCTAGAATTATAAGACGATAAATCAGTGTTGTTTTAATCCCTAACTGGTATCATCAAAATTCAGTGACATAATTGGTATCGTGGGATCATGCAAGACTCTAAACCAAAAATCTTTCTATTATTTAAGATGTTTGTTTCTAAGGTTTAGTTGTGTTGTGAATTATGTTAATTAGGTTATTTTAATTAGGGGTCTATTTTGACCCCATGATGCCAGTTCAGAGTTAAGCCACTAAGTCTGTGATAGTTTGTTCCAGTAACAATAAGAAGCTAGTTCACTCCACCTGCAGTGAAAAGCGAGTGACTGACTGATAACCCCATTCCCTCAAATCAAGGTGGCCCTTCCAATTGTCAAGATTTGTGTTTCTGTGATTATTCACTAGGGACAGTGAGGAAACTTGTTTTTTAAAATTATTATTATTATTATTATTATTATTATTATTATTATTATTATTATGAAAGAACATTCATCTAAACAAATTATGAGACCTGATTTGAAAGATTCTCAGGCTCAAAAGCACAGGCGCCACAGAGGTAGGGAGGTGTCACCTCAGACATGAATGACAGCTGACAGGAAGGATGGGAGTCCAGCACCACAAGGCCAGGTAACCCCATTGAGGGAGGGAAGCCCACCTTCATTACATCCTCCTTGTCTCCCCTGACATTTCCTGCACTACCATGGAATCTGTATTTGCTTCAAGAAATCAAGAATTTTCAACTTGCTAAAAGAATATCTTTCACCTAAAAGTACTGAGCCTGCAGCTGTACCGCTGTGGCTTCCTTTCCGGTCAGATCTCGGAAGCTAAGCAGGGTCAGACCTGGTTAGTATTTGGATGGGAGACCATCTGGGAACACCAGGTGCTGTAGGCTTAGGAGAAGGACTGAGCAGCCCACTCCTAAAAAACATTCAGGCATTGAAAACCCTATGAATAGCAGAGAAGCATGGCAATAGTGTTTTACCTGTTGTATGTAGGGTCGATATCAGTCTGATACCGACTTGACAGCACCTAACAACAACAAAAGTGCTGAAATGGAAATCCACCCTTATGAGCTAAACATGCATCCAAAAGCCAAAAGATATGTAAGGAAATTCAACAATGCAGAAAAGAACTAACATTCAAAGAAAGAATTTGTGAAGGAAACTTGCCTGATTATCATTAGTAACCTTAGAGAGATGAAAAGATATGAAGACTGGGAAAACCTGGGTACAAGAAAGGGATCAGAGCGGTTGGAAAATAAAAGCAATCACCATCCCCCAAGCCCATGGATAAGCCTTGATACATGAGTGAATCACAGAGGAAATAAGTGAAGACTAAAGTGGCCACCTGGAAATGCAAGCTGAGGGATTCTCTGGAGTCGAAACAAGAAGAAATGAACTGATGAGGAAAATGTAAGAGACCAAGGAAAACAGATACAAGAGCGCACTCAAAGCCAGGGTGGGTTATGCATGTTGGGGGGCATAGTAGACGTATCTCATTGGAATTTCTAATAAGGATAAAGTTATTCAAGTGTGAAAGAAGAAATGAAAAAAGAAAGGAAGGGAAGAAGAAAGGAAGGAAAGAGGGAGGAAGGAAGGTAGGAAAGAGACAGGGAGGGAGAAAAGAAAGGGAAGGCAGGTGGAAAGGAGAAGTGACAGAGAGAAGGAGAAGAGAGGAAGGAACGTGGAGAGAAGGAGGGAAGGTAGAGTAAAGTGCAAAATAGATTACCTGCAAAACTATTTAGGGAGACTGGCATATAACTAAGCATCAGCAAGAAGTCTACACGCCAATTTTATCTCAGTAAAAAAAATAAAGTTAGAATTCAAATACAGAACTCTACTATCAATTTTTTTTTTTTGAGGTACTTGGGAGTTGGACCTAGGACCTCGCACATACCTTGCAAATGCTCTACCACTGGACTGCACACCCATCCCCCTTTTTCTGGCCTTGAAATCATGATCCTCCTGACTCAGCCTCCCAAGTCACTAGGTTTCCAGGAATGAGGTACCACATTCAGCCTACTATCACAATTTTGAAGGGAAAAAAGACATTTTCAGATTATAGGGATTCCAAAAGTTTCCTTTCCATGGAACTCATGGAATAGAAATTGGAGTTTTACAGCCAGTTAACATGCCTGACCACATACATGTCAGCTTTCACATAAAGAATTGTCAGAGAGGGCAGGAGAGGAGGGTAGGGTTCCTCATGGATTCTGTGCAGACCTGTAAAACTCACTTTCCTTTCCATGGAACTCTGAAATAATTGCTAGATGACATCCTTCATTAAGAAAATAAACTAAGTTGGGAGAAAAGCCATCATGGAGTTCAAGAAATAACGGAAAGTAAAGAAATCAGTAAAATTATTCCATCTTTGACTTAAAAATATAATACAATCTAAAATACTATTTCTCTAAAAATAGAATATTGTTGAAAAATAGTAAAAATCTGCAACCACAATTTGATATGCTCCTCAACTAAGAAAATTCAGTGGTCAAAGAGTAGGCTTAAAATATGCAAAACATCCTTGATTGTTCAAGTTAAGAGAAGCATGTTACAGAGAAGGATTGTCAATGTTGATAGAAAATTATAAATTTAGGCAGCCGTGGTGGTGCACACCTATAATTCCAGGACTCAGGAAACTGAGGCAGGAGGATTGTGAATTTGAGGCCAGCCTGGACTACATAGCAGACCCTGACTTGCAAGAAAAAAAGAAAGAAGGCTACAAGATTACCTATTTGAAGACTAGTAATAAGATATACGACCTTCAAATCACAAAAGTTTTGGAAAAGGAAGGCTAGGAAGAATGAAGAGAGGAATATTGGGGTTAGGAAGAAAGAGGAGAAAGAAGAAATAAAAAGAAGCATGGGTAAAAAAGAAGATACAACAAATGAAACTACATCAAGGTAACTTATGCAATATTTCAAGTGTTGCAATAATAATAGGTGGGTTAAATTCAGCAAATAAAAGACAAAGATTCCTAGACTGACCCAAAAATAGAAACAGAAATGAAATTCAGTTGTATTCTGTTTGCAGAAAATATACATAAGTCAAAATGAGGAAAAATTGAAAATAATGGAGTTGAAACTAATAAACTCATTACATGCTAGCACTTGGGCACTATTAATATCAAACAATCCTATTAGCCAAAGCAGTAAACATGTTTTCTCAGAAAAAACACAAATAAGAGAAATGCCTTCTTTGTACTATGAAGACACAGATAAGCTAATAAGCACAGTAGGCTCTACAAAGTAAAATCTCCATAGGGAAAATGATGACTAAAACGTGGGTGAAGTCATAAAGCCAGTGTGGTACACTACAAAAGCTCTCACTAAGTTTGTGTGATGAGTGGAGGGAAGGCAAATGATCACAAACTGTTCTCCACTGGAGTAATTTAGGTCTAGGCATTTATGCAGGGAAACACAGACATATTTTTTATTGAAGTAAAATTTATAGAGAATGGAATGCTCATCTGTTAAGAGGACAATTTGAAAAGTGTTGAAAAAATTGTTTTCAACCTCTTTGCAATCAATTCCCAATTTCCTTATGTCATCACTATTCTGATTTCTATCCCCATCAATTGGTTTTGTCTATCCTTGAAATTCACATACATAAAATCAAACATTGAGATCTGGCCACCATCAATTTGTTTTACCTATCCTTGAGATGGGCTGGGATTTAGCTCAGTTGGTAGAGCGCTGCGCTGCAGTCTCTGAGGTCCTGAGTTCAATTCCCAGTACCCCAAAAATGGGAGAAGGACCTGGCAATCCACTCCCAAGGCAATCCCGAAACAGTCAGCCATTGAAAACCCTATGAGGGTCCTATGAGTTGGATACCGACTCAATGGCACCTAACAACAACAACAACATCCTTGAGATTCACATAAAATCAAACATTGAGGTCTGGCTTCTTTTGGGCAACAATGCTTTCTAAATTCATCTATATTTTGCAGGAATCATTAGTTTGTTCTTTCTTTAATGCCGAGCAGTATTCCATTTTAAGAATATACTGCATTTTTTTTCAGCCACTCTCATGGGAATGGCTTAGTATGAATACTGCTGTGAGTATTCATGTGCAAGTGTTTTTGTGGTCCTAGAGCAAATGAATGTTGACACTTTTTTTAAAGGTGCCAAACTGTTTTCAAAGTAGTTGTACAATTTTTACATCCCTAAGAGAAATATAAGAGTTATATTTGCTCTATAATTTCACTAAAAGCTTTTTTCTCTAATTTTAGACATTTTATTGAGTTCAAAATAGCATTTCATTATGGTTTTGATATTTGTTTCACTTAGATTAATGATATTGAGCATCTTTTCATGTGCTTATTAAACACTTGTGTGTTCTTTTATGTAATGTCTCTTTAATCTTTTGATCAATTTCATTGGCTGCCAATAAATTATGGGTTTGAGAATTTTTAAATATATTCTTGATATAAGTCCTTTGTGAGATAGATACACTGGAAATAGTTTCTCTCAGCATGTGGTTTGCCATTTTATGTTCTTAACAGTGTCTTTTCTAGTAAGAAGATTTTAAATTGGATAGTTAGTGCTTTTTATACCTTTCTAAGATGTCTTTGGTTACCCCAAGGTCACAAGAATATTCTTCTACCTTTTTAAAGAAGATTTATACTCTTAACTCTTATGTCTATGATTAATACCAGATTAATCTTTGTGTGTGTTATGAGGTAGCTATCAAGGTTCACTTTTTTCCCACGTTTTTCCAGTTGTTCTCCAACTATTTGTTGAAGATCTGTCCCTTTTTAGTAAATTGGCTTGGAATCTTTCTAAAAATAATTTGTTGAATATGTGTTGATCTAACTGGGCTATTTTGTTCCACAGCAGTATTTGCTATTTTTATATCAATATTATGTTGTCTTGATATTAAGGCTTTAGTTGTTGTTGTTAGGTGCTGTGGAGTTGGTATCTGACTCATAGTGACCCTACATACAACAGGTGAAACAGTATTGTTAGTACTTCTCTGCTATTCATAGGGTTTCAATGGCTGATTGTTTTTTGGGAGTGGGTTTCTGGGTCCTTCTCCCAAGCCTACAGCACCTGGTATTCCCAGGCAGTCTCCCATTAAAGTACTAACCAGGCTTGACTCTGTCTAGCTTCCGAGATGTAAGGGGATCAGACACCACAGTGGTATGGCTGCAGGCTAAGGCTTTAGAGTAAGCCTTAATTTAAGTAATAGTAGTCTTCTGAATTTGTGGATTTTTAGAAAATCAAAGTATTTTTATTTTGGTATGGATTCAATATATTTCATATAAATTTTAGAATCAGCCTATAAATTTCTGGGGGAAAAAAAAGCCTGTTGGGATTTTTACTGGGATTGGTATAAATCTATAGCTCAACATAGATAGAACTGACATTTTAACATACTGAGTTTTCTGTGATCTTTGTACGTCTCTCAATTTATTAGTTCATTTTAAATTTCATTCAATAATGACTTATTGCTTTTAGTGTAAAGAACTTGCACATCATTTGTTACATTTAGTTTTAAGTGTTTTATGTTTTTGATGCTATTGTAATGTTCTTGAAATCATTACTTAATTTCTTTGTCCAATTGTTTGCCGCTAGTAAACATAAATTTGATTTCTATATTTCGACCTTATAATCTCTGTGTATTAGTCTTAGTTTTGTAGGTTTTCTACATAGACAATTATACAATCTGTGAATGAAGACAGTTTTATTTTTTTCCTTACAATTTTTATGTCTTTTATTTCTTTTTGTTGTTTTATCATACTGCCAGGATTTCTAGTATAATACTGAGAATAAATGATGCAAAAACACTCTCCCAACCCTGTATACCAATTTTAGGAGGAAGATATTCACAATATCACCACCACCACCATCATCACCATCATCATTATCATCCAGACAGGGACTCCCTATGTATCCCAGTCTGGTCTTGAGCTGCCTCAGCCTTCTAAGTGCTGGGATTATAGGCATGTGGTCCCATGTCTGGCTATTCACATTATCAATTATAATGTGGTTTTCTTAGATTAAGGAAGATTAAGAAAGTCCCTATCTATGTATAGTTTTCTTTTAAAATCAAAAATAGTAATTGCATTTAACCAAATGCTTTGTTAGCATTTATTAAGAGTAGATGGTCATAATATATTATCCATTTCAAATATTCCTTATTTGGTTGTCCATGTTTTTTAAAGAATATTTGCTTCTATATGCATAAGGGATACTGATTTATAGTTGTCTTTTCTTCTGTTTTCTTTCCT
>VMDO01017586.1:0-44474 GCA_007922755.1 Pedetes capensis
GGCAGAAAGGAAAGAGAGTTGATGGGGGAGTGAGAGAGAGGGCGGTGCTGAGGTGAGAGAGGGGACCAAAGCACCCGTGGTGGCCATAGACAGCCATCCCCCTGACTGAAGAGGCAGAGAATATCCCAGTAGGCAACAGGTGTCGCTAAAGGGTCTTAAATAAGAAGCGGAGGTGACGTGGCTGCTCAGATGAGGATGCTGTTAAAATAGTCTAGGCCAGGGTCCCCTGTTAGGAACTGGGTGACACCGCAAGAGGTGAGAGGCGGATAAGCAAGTCAAGCTTCATCTGCTTTTACAGCCACTCCCCAGATCCCCACAACTCCCCCTTTTGTCCCATCCCTGGGAAAATTATCTTCCACGAAATCAGTCACTGGTGCCAAAAAAGTTGGGACCACTGATCTAGGCAGGAAAGTTTGGAGGCCTCAGTGAGGGCAAGTGATGGTGGTCATGGAGAAGAGGGGACAGACTGAAGTAATGGCAAGTTAGAGCCAGCCACAATCGCTGACCAGGAATGGGTGAGAAGGGTGGACCAGCATTGACCACAGACTTATTCCATATGGGGCCTTATGCCGAAGGCTTGCAAACAGTATGTTAATTAATATCCTGAAAGCTGAGGAAGCTTTCCATTTCGTAGTTAAGAAAAAATGAGGCAGAGTGAAGTTAAGTAATTTGCTCCAATCACACAGGTAGAGATGAGTCAAGATGACCCCAGATCCAAACTCTTAGCTGCTGGATCAGAAAGATCCCTAATCCGCTGACTCACACTGGATGTGGATCCTGCATCCCTTCATGAAACTTCCTGTCCAGTAGTCATCAAGTTTTTCTTTATTAGCAGAAGTGCTATCAGGAAGAAGCCTAAGTTTATGGTTTGTGCAACTAGTAAGTGATGGACATTCTATGATTAAAAATAGAAGTCACTTTTTTGAAGGGAGATTTGAGGGTGATGGGTTCCATTTTGAAGTGATGTGTTTAAGAAGCCAGTGAGGACATAAGAGGGTCCCTGTTCAATGCCTCCCAGATGTCCAGGCCAGAGAACAAGGAGGACCAAGTAGGTATCTGTGAATAAGATGAAAATTGAGGATTAGGCATAAGGCCAAGGTCAATGGTCATTAAAGCCACACTCCTTAGGGTTCTACGGAGGTACTTTGGGAGCCAGCAATGGGAATAGAGGAGGGATGCCCATGCTTCTCACTCCAACATCCAGCATGGCAGAGCACCGGGCTTTGTTTCCATTCTAACTATCTGACCACAATTGTTGATTGGGAATTGATAAGAAGTGCCTCAAACCCAAGTTTTAAATTAGCAGCTGAGTGAATGGATGGGTGTATGGATGAGTGGATGGATGGATGATGGACAGATGGATTGACTGACAAGGGAACAAGAAAAGTAGACCCAAAGGACAGAGAGACTCTGGTTGCAAAGGCTTATGCAAAGTCCCTCGGCATCTCAATCCCAACCAAGGTGAATCCCCTGAGATTATAAAATTTGTTTCCGATGATTCCTTCCTAATAGGAGTAAACATTCTGGCAAAATGACTGCTGTGGTTAATGTTTGCATAGGAATTAACAGCGCGGTTCTGAGGCTGTGAATCACAAACACACGGCCAGGCAACCCTGAGAGAGGCAAAGCCGTCACTTCTACTTTACCCTCTTCCTAAGACCTCAGTGAGTGCAGGGGAGGAGGAGGGGTATGACTAGCCACAGAGATGGGGGGCATCTGCATCTTGCTCAGTAAACCTCCGCCATCTAGCGATAAGTACCGGGCACAGACTGCCTGCAGGTCCCCCCACTAGGTCTGACCCAAGCAGTTGTCTTCATTGATCTCTGCAAGGAAAGATCCAAGCAGGGAGAAAAATGACTTCTGTTTTATGTCAAAAGGCAACAGAAAAGATGAGATGTGGGAGTGCATTTGGATTACACACAGGTATGCTCAGCCTTCTTCCTTTGTCTTTTTTTTTTTTTTTTTGCTTTAGTAATAAATATATGTATACCCATTCCTTTCCATACTTTAAACAACAGACATGGACACAAAATCACAAGGGCACCATCCCCTGTGTATCCTTCAGGGGGACTGGCACTATTTTTGGCTCCAGGAATGTTTGTTCTGGTTGCATCTGGGATGGGGATTTTCAATTAATTTTTCATTTGCTGAGAAAGAGTGTATCATATTGAAGATGATTCTCGGTGACCCTATAGCAGACGCTGCTGCTTCAGAGCCACCGTTGGTGAACCCTCCATCCGTGGTTCCTATTAAATTTCTCATCAACCTGCTGATGAGTTCCAACGAGATGATTGAAAATAATTTTTCAGAGAAATCATATAAAAAGTGCTTCTCTGGAAAGAGGAACATCAGGGCAAATGGTCCTTGGCAACTCTCAGCACTCGGAGGTCAGATTTCCAAGCTCCCTCAATAGCACATTTCCATGTCATTCTTCATCATCTCATATCACGCCTACTTATGAGTAGTAAAACAGTGGGGGAGTGGAAATCCAAAGTAGGAAGCCACAAAGCCTGGCGGGAACCCTGAGATCATACATATATTTGCCCCAGGGTGGGGAGAACCCAGAGAATGCATCGGATTGGAACCAGGGAACACAGATTCTGACCCAGGGTTGGCAATCAGTTAATCATTGATAATAATAACTGTAGACATTATTTGAGTGTACTATATGCCAGTTACTGCTCTAAGTAGTTGCAAATATATTACTTCATTGAACGCTTGCCACTGGATTAGGAGATTTAAGCCAGGAATCTTGCTCAGTTAGCAAATGACAGAGGTTGGATTCAAACCCAGGCAGTTGAAGGCAGGCTTTGTTTTTCACTCTCACACAGCCCGTGATCAGTGAGGGACCCTGTGAGGGGCCCTCTAGACCCAGTGAGGTCTAGAGAGGAGGAGCAACCCCCTGGGTACAGTGAAGCTTTTGGATATGTTTCCTGCTCAGTTATTGATGGTGATGCCACAAACCACTCCCAAAACTTAGTGGCTTAAAGCAGCTCTTTTATTTGGCTCCTGATTGTGTGGGTCAAGAATTCAGGAAGGACTCCACCGGTGGGGAGGAACTTTGATCCACTTGATTCCAGCTGAGGAGGCTGCAGCTAGCAGACCTTCTTCCAAGGTTGCTTCATCTTCTACCTAACTGTATACTCCACCACCTCTCCCCTCCCACATAGCAGTCAACCTCCATGACCCTCTGAATTTCGTGGGCTTCTCATAACACAGGGGGACTCTGGGTAGGTGGGTATCCTGTGTGTTGCCTAGTTTTCTTCAGGCTCCCAAGCGGAAGCTGCAAGGATTCTTCTAACTATACATCCCATGGCATCATTTCTGTCACATTTTATTGCCCAGCAAGTTATTAAAGCTAGGCCAGACGTGGGGGAAAGGAATGATTTCTCCATGGAAAGAGTGGCCAAGGATTTGTGGCATCCTTAATCCATTACGCTGTCTCATCTATTAACTGAGAATACATTCATCTACAGTCAAGCACCTCATAACAGGGCTTTGGTCAACAATGGGCCACACATACAATGGTGATCCTAGAAGACCATATCAACCAGTAATGGGATTGCCATCTTAGTTTGTGTGAGTACACTCCATGATGTCCACAAAAAGATCACCTAATGACATACTTCTTGGGACATGTCCTCATCATTAGGAAGCACTTGACTGAACTTCAGTGGCTACATGGTTGATCAAGAGTTCGTTTGCCAGTTCCCATTTCAGAGTATCTTTTGGGTTATCCTATGTTACTTACCAGCCACCACTACCACCATCATTATCATCATAATACAGCAACAACTACCATTTACTGACCTTCCTATATACTAGTCACTGTTCTTAGCACTTACATATGTTAACTCACCTACTCAGCATCATAGCTCTGTACTGGGTATTATTACCATCATTATTTCCATGTTTTACAATAGAAAATTAAGGTCCCTAAAGTTTCAAAAGCTTGTTTAAAGTCATATGGCTTAGAAGAGGGTGGATCAGTGAGTCTTCATAGTCTGCGCCTTTAATGTACATTTTATACTCTTAACTTCCTGTAAGTGATCATTTAGTGGAAAGAGTTCAACTTTGGTTTTTTAGAAAATGGTTTTGAAAACCACTGGAGTAGGTGCTACCTAATGGTTCTGTTTCTGCAGACTTTGACAACCCCAAGAGCAAAGATAAACTGACAGAAAGGCAGTATTGCAAGGTAGTTAGGTGAGCAAGGCTGCTGGAGCTCAGATCCTGGACCTTGGCTGGGCTGGTCATGCTGGACCCTCCCACATGGTGTGACCTTGCTCCACCTCGATCAGAGGCTAGAGTCTCCATCCCCACCACCCCAAATCTTCAGGGACCCAGATGGAATGGACAGGAAGCTGCACATGTCCCTGAAAGAGCCCTTAACTCTGGCATCTTCTCCCCCTGCCTCTCACAGGCACGAGGTTCCAGGCAAGAGGGCCAGGAACTCTCCTGGAGAGCGTGATGGTGTGGATGAGCATGGAGACGACCCACATGTCCATGAAGAAGCCATCTGGGCATCCGTCCCAGTCAAGCCTTCTTTGGACTCCAGCCCCAGTGACCATCTGGCCTGGCCATGTGAGAGACACAGGTGAGGACAGCCCAGCTAAGCCCCATAACTCACAGACTATCCATCACAGTTTCTAAGCCCCTCGGTTTTGGGCCATTTGTTATGCAGTGATGGGTAACTGGATCAGTAGTTCTGCTTCCTATTCTCTATATCACCCCAAGCAAGTCACCCAGTCGAATAGGGCATCAGATTTTCATCCACAAAATGGGGATAGTGCCTCAATCAGAGAGTCAGTGTGAGGACCAAAGAAGATAAGGCACGTAAAGAACTTTACATCCTACACCATAAGAGTGAGCGTGTACTTTCAAAAGGTCACTTATGTTCACAACCATTAGAATGGTTGTCACTATTTTTTACAACAGGAAGAGAGAAAAAGAAAAGTGTTGGGAGGGTGTGGAGAAATTGGAATGCTTTTGCACTGTTGGTACAAAAAACATAGGAGCCTCTATGGAAAACAATATGGTAGTTCCTCCAAATTAAAAATAGAAACACCATTTGATCCAGCAATTCTACTTTGGGTATATAACCAAAAGAACTGAAAGCACAGATGAGCAGATTTTTAGACGCCCCCCCCAGTTTATAGCAGTATTATGCACAACTGCCAAAAGGTGGAAGCAACCCAAGTGACCATCGCTGGAAACACATATAAACAAAACATGGTCTGTACATACAATGGAGTATTATTTAGCCCTGAAAGGGAAGGAAATGAATTCTGACACATGCTGCAATATGGAAGAACTTTGAGGATATGATGTTACATGAAATAAGCCAGGCACAAAAGGACAAATACTGTACAATTCTACAGAGATGAAGGACCCAGGTTATTCAAATTCATAAAGACAGAAGTAAAGTGGTGGCTGCAAAGAACTAGGGTAGGATTTGGAAGAGAGCAGGAAATGAACATTTAACGGCTATGAAATCTCACTTGGGAAGATAAAAATTTCCAGCATGGATGGTGGTGATGGTGCCACAACATGAATGCACTTAATGTCATTGAACTATATATATTTAAAATGGTTAAAATGGTATTTTTCAATACTGGGGATTGAACTCAGGTCCTCACAAATGCCAGGAAAGTGTTCTACCACTTAGCTGCAACCCCTCATACCTTTTTTAAAAATTTTCATACATGGTATCACTAAGTTGTTCAGGCCACTTCTGGCCTCAAACTTTCAGTCGTCCTGACTCCACTTCCCAAGTCAATAAGATTATAGGCATGATCCAGAGCACCTGGCTTTAAGATGGTAAATTTTGTTTGCATATTTTACCATGGGCTAGAGTTTAGCTCAGTTGGTAGAGTGCTGCTCCACACTCTCTGGGTTGCATCTCCAGCACCACAAAAATAGGAGAAGGACATGGCAATCCACTCCCGAAACAATCCCAAAACAATCAGCCATTGAAAACCCTATGAGGAATCCTATGAGTCGGATCCAACTTGACAGCACCTACCAACACCATCAACAACATATTTTACCACACTAACAGGAAAATATGTTTTTTGAAAGTCAGTGGTGAGATACTAGGTATAGTTCAAACCCCAAGTCCCACTAAAAAAAAAAAAGAAAAATATCAATGGTGAGACAGGTGAGGTGAGGTAAGGTCAGGTGAGGTGAGGTCAGGTAAGTAAGTAGGAATATTGATTTCATCCATTGCTAAAGTCCAGTGACATACAAAATCTTGAAAGGATGATACTTTGGGTAGTTTTAGTATTTTGTTGTTGTTGCTAGGTGCCGTCAAGTTGGTATCTGACTCATAGTGACCCTCATAGGGTTTTCAATGGCTGACTATTTCTGGATTGCCTTGGGAGTAGATTGCCAGGTCCTTCTCCCATTTTTGTGGTGCTGGGAATTGAACTCGGGACCTCAGAGACTGCAGCACAGTGCTTTACCAACTGAGCTAAATCCCAGCCCTTTAGTATTTTAGGACAACTGAAATCCCAATATACAAAGTATATACATCAAGGATAGTTAGTCATACATCAAATATACTCCCACTTTACTCTCCAAAGGAATAGTTTAAGGAGCTCTTTAGACAGCTTGAGTTCCAGGTTCAAGATGGCAAAAGAGAAGTCTATGTTCCTTTCTCCCCTCACAAGTTAATTCAGAACAAAAAGGAAGAAATAAGAGGGACCCAAATGAAGTTTGGGTTAAACTAGACATCTGTATTGCTGAACCACAATTTATGAAATAAGAAAGTAGAAAAATGTAGAAAGTAGAAGAAAGTTAAACCTAAGTTCTAGCAGAGGAACGCATTACTGAAAGGCAAGTTGATTTGCCCTACGAGCCCTAGAAATGCGCGTGAACTTGAGGCACAAGGCACAGAGGTAGATGGGCTGGTGTGAGAACTAAAGACTGGAAGAGACCATTTTAAAGTCTGGATAAGGGCTTACTCTCCCCTATCCCAGCATAGAGAATTGGCCACCCCTCCTCTAAGCCTACAGTAGGTATAGGTATACTTTCTAAGCAGATCTAGAAATAGTCTGGCATCAAGAACATCAGGCATTGTGAATGAAGTAGACATTTATGCTGGGGAGATTTCCCAGAAATCAGATTGGGGGAGGTGAGAAAACATAACAAGCTAAATAAAAAAAAAAATTAGAAAATCCAGTCAGGCATTGTGGCATATGCCTGTAATCCCAGCACTTTGGCGGATGAGGCAGGAAGATCCATACAATTTCAAGGGCAGCCTTGTCTACATAGAAATTTCCAGGCCAACCTGGACAGTGAGACCCTATCTTAAATTAAAAAGAAAAATTACACACAAAAAAAGAAAGAAAATTAGAAGATCAATGTAGGAAGTTCTACAAGTAACCAAAAGATTTCCAAGAAGAGAAAAGGAGAAAATGGTAGAGAGAAAATTAACAAAGAAAAAACACAAGAAAACTTCCCAGTACCAGACATTAACCTAACCCACACTAAGACCCAACAATATGAAATTCCACAACCAGAGATAGAGAAGCTCCTCAAAGTAGATACTCTTTATCCAGAGGATAATATAGCACAGATGAAGGATTAGGTAACAGTATGACAGCAGACTTCTCAACAATGACATCAGGAGCCAGAAAACAAGTAATTCTTCAGAATTCTTAGGGGAAAGAGCTATAATTCCATACCCAGCCCAACTATCCAGAAGGTTATGGGGAAAATAGGACTTCTTAAGGCATACAAAATTACACCAAAGTCACACACAAAATTATTTCCTGTGTACTAAAAGACACCACAAGGAAAGGAGGTCCACCTACAAGGGGAAGGAAACTAAGGAAAAAGGAAGCTTGGGTCAAGAAGTAGGGAATCTAGCAGCAGAGTAGAGCACAGGAAACACCAGGACAATGGAAGGAAGCCCCAGAATGACTGTGTGCAGCAGCATAGAGAGCAACTTAACCAGATGAGAGCAGAAGGGAAGGCTCCAGGAGAGAGAGGTCAAAGCAGGAATAAAGAAATGGAACTGGTATATTATCCAACAGGTGTGATTGAGTGGAAAATTGCATTCATAGGCATTTTACAGAGCTGTGGGAGAATCACAAAGGCTAAGATGAAGATTCCAAACAACCCCAGGAAAAGAGAAAGTAAAGATTTCATTAGTAAGTTGAAAAAAAAGGAGATAGAGTCACAGAAGTATAATCCTTATATACTCCCTGGATCCATAGTATACAATATTTGCATAGTCAGAACAATGCAAAAACAAATAACAATTAAATCATAGAATTATACAATGGGAATTACAGAGAGAAGGAGAAACAGAATGTGAGAGAGTCAGAACTACCTGCCCATGCATAAGATGAACAACGCCCCAGGTGTTGTTCAAAGTTGACCATTCATGAGATGATACACTGACGATTTAGCAATAGGAAAACAAATACCAGAAGAAACAGCTGAAAGAATTCAGGGTGGGTAGCTGTTGGGGAGCAGGGTAGAAAATACAGAGGAGACAGGCTCTGCTGTTTCCTGTCAGAAGGCTTTCAGCACTATCTGACATGCCTGCTCTGCACATGTATTACTTTGTTGAAAATGTAAAAGCATTTTAAAAATCACAACTAGCATCTCTCTGTACTTTTAAGCATGTCATTTGATTTTCATATGAATTGTATTAACTCCTTGCATTTCAGAAGAATGTCTCTTATCCAAAGTTAGCAAGAATAACAAGGCTTCCTTAAAGACCCCGGGGAACCTTGCCCAGGCTATGAAGTGCATTGGAATCTGCCAGGAGGAGCCTCTCTATTCTACCTCCACTGCACCCCTGGCTGCCTAGACTGGGGTGAGAAGGCTCCCAATGACTGCCTTCTACCTCCTTCAGCCTGTTCCCTTCCTTCTCCTAAGCTTCCATCTCCTGCTAGGAGTCAGTCAGCTATTGCAAACTGAAAGGTCAGCTGTGGGTGCTATTTCAGGGCACTCACATTTGCTGGAAATAATTCAGACAGGTTTGGGTTTATTTTCTGAGCCAGGTAAACATGAAGTTTTTCCAGTTCAAAATATCACAGGCAGAAGGAAAGGTTGGTCTCTCCCTCCCTCCTTCCCGCCCTCCCTCCCTCTGTTCCTCTCTCTCTTTCTCTCTCTCTCCCTCTCTCTCTCTCTCTCATACACTCGCACCCATACTCACACACACACGCACCCACACTCTTCCACTCATTCCAGCCAGCTGATTGTATGGCCCAAGTATGATTCATCAAATGGTTACATAAAAATCCCCAGCCTAAGGGCATTCCACAAGTCCAAATCGTTGCCAGCGATCTGATGCTGAAATAGATTTGCGGTCCAAGCCTGTCTATGCGGATTGATTGGACACAGACGCATACCTCAGTGTAGAAAAATCTAGATAATCCACAGTTATCTACACTCTTTTCCCCTGTGCAAAAGAGGGCTGGAGAGGTCACCCAGCCTGCTGAGCGCACTGACGTGAGGGTTTGTTCCAATTCTCCGAGGATGCAATCATACAAGGCTGTTTATATTGATCAACAGCACCTGTGGACGTTAACATCAATCAATTAGCAAAATGGATACGCGGCAGCGTTTGCTAAACGGTACTGCGTAAATCATAGTTCTAAGTACAAAGCATGATGATTAAATATATTCACCATGCTCAGCCCTGCCAAGTCCTTCCATGACCATCCGCACCAGAATGTTCAGCAGTCACTCAAAGGCCACCACTGAGCGAAGGGGACAATCTTGCAGTGCTAGATGCCAGGGTCAGCTCAGAATGTAACCCTAAGCCTCCTCTATAATAACGATGACAAAGCACATTGATGCTGCACTTGGCAATTTGCCAGCCCTCTTCAAATACTTTATTAGCTGCCACGGTGTTTCCTGCAAGGTTGGGAAGCCTGAGAAGAGGTCGGCTGGCAAGGGAATACCAGAGGAAACAGAGATGGCTCCGCCTTGGCTCGGCCACTTACCATCTTATCTGAACGCCGAGGAGTTGATTGTCTGCAAATAGCATCACCATTCCCAAACAATTATTATTATCATCCCCACTTTTACACATGCTACACCTGAGACTTGGAGATGGTAATTTGCAAGAATAAGTGGAAAAAATTGGGATTTGAACCCAAATCAGTCTCCTTCCCAGTCCCACATTCTACCGTGTGCTGTGTCCAGCTGGGTCATGATTATGAGCCAGGGCAGGTTGACCTGCATCCTTTGAAGAATGGAGACCATGTTCCCCCTGCCCCACCTCCTCTTTGCTGGAGGCCAGAGAGGAAGGTGCTAGGGTGTAGAGTCAGCACGCAGCACCCAGTATCTCATTTCCATGACTCAGTTGTGAATCGTACACTGAGTGCGTAGGACAACCTGGAGCCTGGTCCTGAGACCTCATCTCCTTCTGCTTTTCCCAGGCTCATGTGGTTGAGCTCACCTGCCTCAGGCGCTGTTCCTTAGGCATGCAGGATGCTGCTGATGCAGGTCTTTGCCCTGGATGCTCCCTTGCCCAACATTTTCTCCCTCCAAATAACCATAGGGCTAACTCCGTCAGTCCCTCAAAGCACTACATGTGGGTTTACTTCTCAACAATGCCCACCCTCGCCTACCTCCCAAAGGTCACAACCGCACTTCTCCCATCCAGACGCCCAGGTCTCCCCTTCCTTTGCTCCATTTTTCTCCTTGCCCCTTTTTGTTGTTATTGTTAGGTGCCATCAACTCAGATCTGACTCATAGTGACCCTACGAACAACAGAACGAAACACTACCCGACACTGTGCCATGCACATGATCTTTTTATGTTTGAGCCCAATGTTGTAGCCACTGTGTTTCTCCTCACCTTAAGAGGAAATTACATCAGCAAAAGGAGGTCTCAGGGGCTTTACTCCATTCCCATCAATAAGGTCAACCCTACTTTGAGGAAGTAAGTCTTCCCCAGTCCTTTCTTGAATGCCTTCCAATCTGGGGGATGGGGCTCATTTTCCCGCACTGTATTTGAGAGTGTTTCTCTGGTACTCATAGAGTTTTCAGTGGCCAATTGTCTCAGGGGTCTGGGGTTTAGCTCAGTTAAAGCAATGCTCTGCAGTCTCTGAGGTCTGGGGTTCAATTACCAGCACCGCAAAAATGGGAGAAGCACATGGCAATCTAGTCCTAAGGCAATCCAGAAACAATCAAGCATTGAAAACCCTATGAGGGTCACTGAGTCGGACACAACTCAAAGACACCTAACAACAACATTTGTTTCAGAAATGGGCTGCTGGATCCTTCTCCCTAGTCTGCATTAGTCTGGAAACTCAGCTGAAACCTTTCCACCATGGGTAGCCCTACTGGCAACTGAAATAATGGTGGCATAGCTTTCAGCATCACAATAACACGCAAGAGCCCACAGCACAAGCAGATAGGTATGTGCCAGCCTTGCCCCTTAGTGCCTTCTAAATACTATGTTGTTGTTGTTAGGTGCCATCAACTCGGTATCCGACTCATAGTGACCCTCATAGGGTTTTCAATGGTTGACTGTTTCGGGATTGCCTTGGCAGTGGATTGCCAGGTCCTTCTCCCATTTTTATGGTGCTGGGAATTGAACTCGGGACCTCAGAGACTGAAGCGCAGAGCTCTACCAACTGAGCCAAATCCCAGCCCCTAAATACTATACAACGTATTTATTATGCACATAGTATGTTGCCTGTGTCCCATCACTGGCGTAAGCTCCACAAGAACATGGATTTTTGTCACTTTTGTTCAGTGAGTGTCCTAAGTTCCTAAAACAGAGCCTGGCATATAGTAGGTGCTCAGTTAATCTTGTTGAATGAATAAGTAAATGGCCAGCTGGCTGGCTGGCTGGCTGGCTGGCTGGCTGGCTGGGTGGGTGGGTGAATGGATGGATGGATGGATGGATGGATGGATGGATGGATGGGCAGGTAGATGGATGGATGGATGGATAGATGGGCAGGTGGATAGATGGATGGATGTAGGGATGGATGGATGGGAAGGTAGGTGGATGGACAGCTGGACAAATACATGGATAGACAGGTGGATGGACTCGTTCTTTCCGCTAGTATGATCTCCTTTGCAGGCTTCTCATAGCAGCTCCCATGGATGCCTGATTTTCAATTCCCTCATTAATCTTGTTCCCTAAGCTCTCAGTTTCTCATCCCCAGTACCGCAGGCCCCCTAGATCCACACACACAAAGGCACACCCATTCGATCCTCAGCTCTCATCACACACCAGCCCATTAGAGAACAACCCCACCAGCTCACAGCAGCAGAAACACTCCCTAGGCAAGGTCTGCAGAGAACACACACAATTGAAAACGCCCACTCGGGCTGCACAGCTGGGAGACTGAGAGACTTAATTGACACCCCCCCCCCTTTCTCCAAAACATCGGTGGCTTGTTTCTAACCAGGCTGCCACCATGCCAAATTTACCGCGACAAGCTGGTGGCTGCTTCTGTACTGTGCTTCTTGGAAATGACTTGAAGAGGGGAACAGACGCGTCTAAATCAAAGGCTCTTTCTCCCCACAAACTGAGCTCTGCCCGCTGCTTCAGGAGCTGGGCTGCCCACCACAGGACCCAGGCTTCTAAATTTGTCCCTATTCCTCCACTGGCCAACAAGGGGAGTTGAGACAGAACAGATAGAAAGGGAAAAATAGCTTCCGACAAGAGGCAGAGTGGCGATGTCTCTGCAGTATATGAAAGCATTGGCTGCACTATTTGTGTGGCAGTCAGGGACTGCAGGAGGTGAGCTCCGGAGAGACTGTGCAGGCACAGAGTGTGTGGCTGAGGGGCGCGGCAGCCTGTCATGCAAATCGAAGCTCTAACAATAGGGTACCGGATAAAACCATGACTACACATCTTCACAGGGGCCTTCCGTGTAGTCATTAACACTAGGATCACAGACCCGTGTTTATGCGCATGGAGAGAGGTTTATGATGATCTTGGTGCAAAACTCAGGTTATAAAACAATCTGTACTTTATGATCTTGTTTTTGTTCAGAAGCTACGTGTACAGAAATGGTAGGCCCCAAGAGATTACGATGCAGGTATGAGTTGTTTCAATATCCTACTTCACTGCATTTTCTAAATTTTCTGCAACCTGTCTCATCTTCTCTAAAAGGGTTCAATGCATAGATTTTAGGTTAGCTTGTGGGGAAGAAAAGAACCTTGCCATGTGTGGAATAACATATTCAATCAGCCTATGCAGAACTTGAACAAGCCCCGTTCACTGAGTTGCTTGCATCAAACTGTGAGCAGCCACACTGTGCACCCTGAGGCTGGGTTAGTTTCTCCAACTACAAGATTAATCCATCCCAGCTCTCTTCCTCCCACCCCAAACTGCCAAAATCCTCCTATGTCTTTTCCTGAGGCCACACAAATTACGATCCAAACTGCACTCTCCTTCTCAGCTTCTTCTGCTACCATGAGAAACTCCAGCCTCTCCCAAAGGTATACCTCTGGATCTCCTCTCTTTTGTATGGGCTGTTACACCCACCAGGGATCCCCCTGTCTTCTATAGTTTGCCTAGAAAGCTTCTCTTCATCCTTCAAAACCCAGTCCAAAAAACCTTCTATGACACCTTTTCCAGACTGTCTCAGAGAATCATCTCCTAAGATCTCTGTTGTTACCTTCAGCCAACATTGACCTCAGACCCACCTGAAAGTCAAACCTGCTGAAGGATACTCCCAGGCCATAGTTTCCTTTGTCTCCCAGTAAATACATTGAAGATTGTTTTTCCCCAGAAAATGTGAACAAGGGAACAATGAAGAGATACAGACAGGAAATCCTAGTGCCTTCAGGAACCTGTCCATCTTCAGATGGGGTCTGCGGGCAAATCTTGATCAATCAAGACACTCTTTCATTGTGTGACATCAGATGGTCCCATCACACTGGAGGGCAGCGATCTCTGCCCATCTGCCCTTCCCATCAGATTATGCTCTGGTGAGATCGAAAAGGACAAGGTGCTTCAGCCTCCCAATGCCACCAATGAATGAACGAAAGGATCTGTGTGCGGGCAAAGGGCAATGCCAAACTTAACCCTACTGGTATTTCTCACCTGCAAACACATCGGTTGTGTTTGCACAACCTTGGCTGGACTGGGAGCCCAGAGCCTACCCCCGTCACTGTCACGTGCCCAGTGGCACCCTCTGCTTGCACCAAATGTCCACCTCTACCTTTAGGGCTTAATACTTCCCTCCTGTCTTCTCTGGGTGGAAAAAGAGCAGCTGAGTCCGGCCTTGTCCCTTAATTACACAGAGCAGCCTGATGATCAAGGAGTAATTGGATTGGCGGTGTGCTTCATCCTGATCAGAGGCTGTGTTCACCCCGTTCACCACGGTCCCTCTCTTCTGGTTGTGTTTCAACTCTGGCAGTGATCATCTGTAGCATTCTATGTATCATCTAGGGGAAAAAAAAGCTCAGCCGCCCATCAACGAACATTAATGACTGCTAGAATTTTCAAACCCAGCACATCTAATTCACAGTGTAAGTGGCAAATGCTTTGTTCAGTTGGAAAACAAAGAGCCAAATTATGCGTGACCCATCTCGGCACTTTTAAATGGTGCCATTTGTTAAGTATACTCTGCATGCATATAATTAATCCAATTTGGCTCCATGAAAAAGAGATCATTTCCCTTAATGATGCCATATTGGAATTAACCAATTCAGTCCTTAACCCACATTCTCTTGTTGTGAGCAGCCAAACGGGGCTGGCTCCTGGGGACCCTTGGGAAGTCTTTGCAAATGCATTGGGGAAGAAAATGAGCTAAAGGGAAACATCAAGGTGTATCCTCTTATGCTTATGTTGGCTTGTGATCATGAACATTTCCTTGTCCTTTTGTGGGGTGAATCCAGGTCTATCGTTGCCATTACGTACAGCCAGCAGATCCAGGCTGTTACCAAGGCAAAAAGGAGCATTTATCTATGACTTATGGAAGAGATTCACGCTTAGATAACAGTCCTACTGTGGCTGATACTTTCGTTCACCAAAGACACAGAATCAAAACAACAGCCTTGCTTCTCTTCTCCCCGCCTGGAGATTTCCAAACACCTTCCCTTGAAAACTCCCATCTGGCCTAGAAGGAAATACAAATCTGCCGCTTCCCTGAGACAGGAGCCGGGTTAATAGAGAGTCGAATGCTGCTTCCCAGCTTGCCTTCCCTTTACAAATTCTGCTGCTTCTTTGCCTGTGTGCAAGAAGACAAGGAGAGAAAAACTGCTTTTGCTAGAACAGGGTTTCGATTTCAATTTCCATTTCCCTGGCTTTGCTTGATCCAGGCTTCCTGAAGTTCTGCAAAGGCTGTTGTGATCAGGTGTTAACCTGAACTTCACAGTGAGCCGAGGGTCTTGTGTGACTCAGAGGATTTTGCTCCCATCCCATTGCAAAGAAGGAGCGGGATAAAAAGGCATGAGCAGACAGTCCCCTGCTCTACATTACTTCCCAGGGACTCCACACTGCTTACAAAGTAACTCACAAGTTCTTTGGCAAGGCTTTGCAAGAGCCTGCCTTCTGGGTCTTACCCCCCGCACCTGTACCAGCAGGCGAGCCAGTGGTAGGGAATGGGAATGGCCGTGACTCAGTTAGTAAGTGGGGAGGTAGTGAGTCCTCAGTCCTCACGAGGCTGCTGTGCTATCTCTAGAAGCACCGCAATCCCACCCTGGAATTGTGGTATTCATGAGCCTCCTGGCTGGTCATCTTCTCATCTATCTCCAGTGCCACTTCTCAGGTTGGAAACAGACGTTGAGTGGCACCCCCGTGGCTCTGGAGTGCTGTCTGCCACGCCCTGGTCCCTCTCCTCCTCCTGGGCCTTCCTGTTAGTCTCTCAATCCCTGGCTTCTCCATTGGCTTTGGCTTGTTGGACCAGGTGGGTTTCCTCTCTGCCATGTTAGCGGCAGCAATGGATTCGGAGCAATAGGGCATCTTCTGCAAAGTTCTTCTAACATACATCTATATGTGGGTACAGTGTTAGGCAGAGGGAGGAGCAGGGCAGAGGCTGGAGGTGAAAAACTGCATGACCCTTAGAGAGGCTGGAACTTGCTCAGTGTTCCTGAGGTGTGGAAGCAGAGGGCGGTGGCTTGAGCGTCCCAAGTCACACTGCCCTCATTTGAAGCCTCTTCAGCCTCAGTCAGAGTTGTTGGGAGGATATAGTGAGAGGATCTCTGAGATGTGCCAGGCATTTATTTGGTGCATGCTTAGAAAATGTCAGCTGTTGCCATGATCAAGATCATTGTCCATTTCATTATCATTGTAGGCCAAGGTCAGAGCACACCAGCGTTCCTAACATGTTAAAGAATTAGGCTATATCCATGAAGGCACTGAGTTTGTCACAGGAATTGACCCAGGATGGGGCCTATGGGTGTAACTATGTTAGAAATTCACAAGTGCTCTGGTGGCTTTGTGTAGAATGGATGGGAAATGGGCTGAGAAAGGGGGAAGTCAGGAGGCTGCCATGCTGATTTCAGCAAGAGACGGTGGTCTGAGCCTAGGTGGTGGTGCTGAGTATGGACAGGGATTGGCATGTTTTACAGACTAGGACAGGATGAGAGAGGCCGCAGGGCACAGCAATTAAGAACACAAGATCTGGGGCCGTCAGCCTGAATTTGAACCCTACTCTGCCATCCCCTTTCATGTGACCTTGAGCAAGTAATCTGAATTTCTGATGCTTCAGTTTTCCCACCCATCTATTGAGAGGGATAATAAGGCATACTATCAACCTCACAAGATTGATGTCAAGGTTTCATTTCCTGTTGTACACGATGCACTTAGAACAGTGTCTAATGCGGTGGCACTCAATAACTATTATTTTTATAAGAAATGATAGGCATCGGGGCAGGCACAGTGGTTTACACCTTTAATCCCAGTGACTTGGGAGGCAGAGGCAGGAGAATCACAAGTTCAAGGCCAGAGGCAACCTGTGTAACTTAGTGAGACCCTGTATCAAGATAAAAAGTTTAAAAAATGGGTTAGGAGTGTGGCTTATTGGTAAAGTACCTGCAAAAGCATGCATAAGGTCCTGGGTTCCACTCCATAGTACCGTGGGGAAAAAAAAAAGATAAAAAAAAAAAAAATGATAGGACTCTAGGACCCAATAGACAGACCAGAGGGGAAGAGTCTAACAATAGCCAGGTATCTGGTGGATGGTATTAGGCAGGACCTGTTACAAAATGGCACCTTCGTTTAAGTGGGGCCTTTTTCTACACATTATGCCCCAGTCCTCAAAAAGCCCAACAAAAAAGCCTGCCAAAATCTAACTCAAAATCTACCCCAGGGCCCAACAACTGATAACTACTTCCTTTTCCCTCTTCCAGCCTGTCAAAACCCTCCACGCACCCTCTTCCTACCTATCCCGGTGTGACATGTGAGTCACCCGTTCCCCTTGTCACCTAGAGCCCATAAAAGCCTCACCTCTTCCTCTCCCGGCTACTGCTGTCTCCTTTGTTACAGACACCCCTGGCAGCTTCTCAGCAATAAAGGTCTGCTAGAGTTTACAGGTTTGCAGCCTCTTACATGACAGAGTAAGCAACTTCACATTAAATGGAGAAAAGATTGAGGTTGTCCAAGATTTTACTTTGCTTGGCTCTATAATCAACACCCGTGGAAGCAGCAGTCAAGAAATCCAAAGACGCATTGCTCTAGGAAAAGCTGTGGCAAAAGATCTCTTTAGAGTATTGAAAAGTAAAGATGTCATATTGAAGACGAAGGTGCGTCTGACTCATGCCATGGTATTTTCAGTCACATCATATGGTTGTGAAAGCTGGACATTGAACAAGAGAGACAGAAAAAGAATTGATGCTTTTGAATTGTGGTGCTGGAGACACCTATTGAATATACCATGGACTGCCAAAAGAACCAACAGATCTGTCCTAGAAGAAGTGCAACCAGAGTGCTCCTTGGAAGCAAGAATGGCCAGAGTGCGTCTTACATATTTCGGACATGTAGTCAGGAGAGATCAATCCCTGGAGAAGGACATCATGTTTGGAAGAGTGGCAGGTCAACACAAAAGAGGAAAACCCTCCACCAGATGGACTGACACAGTGTCTGCAACAATGGGCTTAAACATAAATAAGATGGTTTGCCTGGCACAGAATCGGCAAGTGTTTCGATCCGCTGTACATAGGGTCGCTATGAGTCGGACTCGACTCGACGGCACCTAACAACAACAACAACAACATGACAGAGGGGAGGCTGTTTTCTGAGTAGGGGACCCTAGAAGGAATACCAGGTTTAGAGGATGAAAGAAAAGGCAAGTAACAATGGTCTTCTAACAATAAGATATTTCAGACAAGCTACCAAATTGGGAAAAGCTTCATCTGAGTATAAGAATTCTACCCCAGTATTTCAGGCAGATGTTAGGTGCATAAAGATGATTCTGATGCTAGGGTTAGTGAAGCACATCAGACATCCCAGGGATTCAGGAGGCTGAGGAAGGAGGATGAGGAGTTTAGGGCCAGAGGCAACCTATGTGATTTAGTGAGACCCTCTTTCAAAATTTTTAAAATAAAAGAAAAAGAGGGCTGGGGTGCAGCTCAGGAGTAGAGCATTTGCCAAGCACATGCAAAGTCCTGAGTTTAAGCTCCCAGTACTGCAAAAAAAGAAAAAAATTGTTTATTATGAGCAGTCATTCTTTCAGAAACCTATGGATTTTTTTTAACATATGGTTTGTTGTTGTTAGGTGCTATAGTGTTGGGTCCAAGTCATAGCAACCCTGTGTACAACAGAATGAAACACTCCTGACGCTGTGCCATGCACACAATCTTTTTTGTGGTTAAGATCATTGTTGAAGACACTTGGTCAATTCACTTAGTTGACGGTCTTCCTTTTTTCATTGACCTGACACTCTCCTAAACATGTTTTTTCCATCTAGAGGGATTGAGCTCTCCTGACAACATGTCCAAAATATGTAAAACACAGTCTAACCATCCTTACCTCCAAGGAACACTCTGGTTGCACTTCTTCTAGGACAGATCTGTTGGTTCTTTCAGTAGTTCATGGTATCTTCAATATTTTTTTACAGCACTATAAGCCAAAAGCATCAATTCTCCTCCTGCCTCTCTTATTCAACATCTAGCTTTCCCAAGCATATGATATGACCAAATATATCATGGCATGAGTCAGATGCACCTTCATCTTCAATGTGACAGCTTTACTTTTCAACACTTTAAAGAGGCTTTTGCAGCAGCTTTTCCCAATCCAATGCATCTTTTGATTTCTTATCTTCTGCTTCTGTGGGTGTTGACTCTAGAACCAAGTGAAGCAAAATCTTGGAAAATCTCAGTCTCCTCTCCATTTGTCATGAAATTGCTTACTGATCCTGTTGTAAGGACTCTTGTTTTGTTAATGTTGATGTGTAATCTGTATTGAAGGTTGTGTTCTTTGATCTTCATCAGTAAATGTTTCAAATCATCTACACTTTCAGCAAGCAGAGTAGCATCATCTATATAACGCCAGTTGTTAATGAGTCTTCCCCCAATCCTGAAGCCATGTTCTTCTGCATAAGATGCTGCTTCTTGAGTTATTTGCTCAGCATAAAGGTTAAGAGGTATGGTGAAAGGATACAGCCCTGATGCACACTTTTCTTGACATTAAACCAGGCATTATTTCCTTGTTCTGTTCAAATGACTACCTCCTGGTCAGTGTAGAGATCCTTCATGAGTACAATTAAGTGCTCTGGGATTCCCATTCTTTGCAGTGTTATCCATAATTTATTATGTGTCACTGAGTCAAATGCTTTTGCAGAGTCAATAATACGTAGATAGATATCTTTCTGGTATTCTCTGCTTTCAGCTAATATCCATCTGACACTAGCTATGATGTCCCTGGTTCCATGGCCTCTTCTGATTCTGGCTTGATTTTTGGGCAGGTCCCTGTCTATAAATTGTCGCAGTTACTTCTGAATGATCTTTAGCAAAATTTTACTTGCATGAGCTCTTAATGATATCATTCAATAATTTCAATATTCGATTATATCCCCTTTCTTGGGAATAGGCACAAATATGGAATCTCTTACAGTCCATTTGGCCAGGTAGCTGTTTTCCAAATCTCTTGGTATAAACAAATTAGCACTTCCAGTGCTACATCTGTTTATTGAAACATCTCAATTGGTATTCCATCAATTCCTGGAGACATGTGTTTTATTAGGGGATTTTTATGCAATTGTACAGCATTCTTTGCTCTTGTTCACTCCCTCATTATCCTCCCCATGTTCCATCTGCCCTATCCCACTACTACCTCCTTCCTCCAAATGTAGCCCCTTGTACTTTCCAATATTGTTGTGGTAGTTAGGTGCTATCAAGTCAGGTTCAACTCATAGTGACCCTATGTACAACAGAACAAAACATTCTCCAACACTGTGTCATGCCTGGAAAGATGTCAGTGCTTCTCTGCTATTCATAGGATTTTCAATGGCTGATTGTTTTGAGATTGGTTAGGGAATAAGCTGCCATGACTTTCTCCTATTTTTGTGGTGCCTGGGACCAAACCCAGGGCCTCAGAAAATTCAGAGGAGCACTCTACCAAGTGGCCTAAACCCTAGCCCTTCCAATCCTACATATATATGTATGTTATTTTTTTGGTAAGTGAGAAGACCCAATTCTTTAGATTTTACCTCAGGCCCAAGATTCAAGAATTCTACTCTGCATATAATGCCTAGGCAAGAAGCCCAGCCAAATGTCCATGCCTTTCTCCAATCTCTAACGCCATCAGTCCTCCTGCCCTTGAATCAGCGTTTCAAGAAACTTTCAACAATTCTTGAGATAAAAGTAGCATCAAGGATTCAGCCATTACATCAAAACTATGACATGGGATGCGTTGCCATGACAACCTAACTCCATTATTTTCAAATGCTGAGGAAAGATCTAGCCAGCAACAGAAATGAATAAGGGTGGGAAGCTTTCTGCCTTTTATTTGTGGAAGGGAACTGTGCCATCCTAAATGTATCTTTTCACTTTCCATGAAAATTAGACAAGGCCAAAGCAACAATTTCCCCTAAGCGTTTCTATAACAAAGAGGACAATTTGCTGTCTACATAGGACAAAGAATTATATCAGCCCTGGCTGCCTGCGACAGCCTCCTGGAGCACCCTTCATCTGGCCATCACTAGCTGTTCTGTGAGAATTAGCTCATGAATCCTCACGAGGAGGGAAGAAAACAGAAATTATTTGTTCTGGGAATACTGCCTATTCTACTGATCAATTTTTTGTATATCATTATACAAACACAAGATCCTGTTGAAGATCAACTTTTTTTATCTAAGCATTGTATTTGGACAGACCTCTTCACGTGCCTCCAAATCCAACCACATGATATAAATGCCTGGTAATCCCAACTAGCTTATAAGTAATTAGTACTCATGTCTCCAAATAGGACTACAATTGGGCATGCCAGCTGGCCGTTGGAAGTCCTACAACAGAATTTCAACCAACTTCTGGTATATCTTAGAAGTAGTCAAGTATTATACCTTTTTTCGTGTCAAGAGAAACTACAGTCACAAAATAGATTAGAGATTTGTTCAAAGACATAGAAATTCAGGACCTTAAAATAAATATTCATTAAATCCCAATAGTGCTGCAGTTGCTGGGTCAAGAGACATTGCTGCTGGTTTAAAGGGAACCATAAATTCAATTTTCATGCATACATAAAACAGGCAGTTTCCCCTTACACTTCTAAAACTTGCAAAGGCATTTCATTCTAGCCACCTGCCTTGAAACCCTTAGTAACATGTCATGTAGGGAGAAATTGGGAGGAAATTGGCAAAAACCCCAAAACTGGGAAAACAGCTTTTGAAGATCTGGTCTGTAAATTAGAAATCTAGGGAAAATGAAAGTAACCTGGTTGGAGTTTGTACAAAACCCTTCACAAATCCCCCGAACCTGATTGGACAATTGGATTCAAAGCTGATTGGCTCAGGCCATTCTGTGGGTGAGCTATACAAGGAATTGCACTGCAGCAGCTCAACCTGATTTTTGCCCGGACCACCAATGAGGAAACAGCTCTCTCCACTCTCTCACCCAGACCTTCAGTGACCATCTGTGACCATCAACAAGGAAAGGGCTCGCTCTCCACTGAGATCACCAACATGGAAGCATCTGCCCTTGAGGCTGTATGAGAGCTGCTAGCACTTAAAGCTGTACGCTTTGGGTTTTCTGTCCGCCCTGATAAGGGCAGAGAAATAAAGAGCTGTGTTTGTCCCCAGAAGGCAAAAGAGCCAGAGGATTTTCCTTTCTCCCATCTTCGCCAGTGTCCTGAGGGCCACAGGAATCCACACCCCTCACCAGAGGATCCCAAGTGAATTGTGTTTAGTATCTGTGTGCGTGCCGGCACTGCCCTTGTGAACATCCAGGCCGGACTGGGAGGCGCACACCCCACAGTGTGGCACCTTCATTCTTACAATTCCTTATCCTGGTAAGAAGCATCCATCTGCTAAAGCTGAAGAAGACGCAATTATAGCTCAAGGAAAAGGAATAGATTGCACTCTGTGTATGAGTGTGTGTGTGTGTGTGTGTGTGTGTGTGTGTGTGTGTGTGTGTCTGACTCTTCCACATTCCCAGAAAACTGTGTTATAGAAACGAGCTTTCATAGAGGCCATTTCAACTCTGGAAAACAGATGTGTTTAAAGAATGTGAAGAGGTCTGGGTCCATAGCAGAAATGACGAATTTGTATTAGTCTGAAATTTGTGTAGAAATTCAAAAGGTAAACAAGGGTATTGGTCATGTTTTAGCTCCACCCCAGGTGGGCTTTGGGGGAACCTCCCTAGTAATTCTCACCATCGCCAGTGCTAACACA
Organism: Pedetes capensis; assembly: GCA_007922755.1. NCBI lineage: Eukaryota > Metazoa > Chordata > Mammalia > Rodentia > Pedetidae > Pedetes > Pedetes capensis. The sequence continues at coordinate 22,757 of VMDO01017586.1, forward strand.
GAAGCAAACCTTATGGGAAGGCATTTTGTTAGCATCCAGCCACGGCTGGATGTACAGAGTGGGGTGATTAGTTAGCAGGCAGCTTGAGCTCTGGGATCAACCGCAGTGCATCTCAGGCTACACGGCCACGAGCAGATCTTTGGCACGTCCAATGTGAAATTTCAGTGTTGGACCCTTGTAGAAGTCTGCGCCCACCCATCAACTCACCAACTCCCATCAGCTCTACTCTCCACCAGAATGAAGAAAAAAGCTGTTTGGAGCCTCAGCCAAGATCACCTGCATGTGGTTTCCCAGATACGAGTTTTTACCATAAATTATTGTGCCCCAGACCCTGGAGGCTGGGATTTAGCTCAGTGGGTAGAGCGCTGCGCTGCAGTCTCTGAGGCCCCCAGTTCAATTCCCAGCACCGCAAAAATGGGAGAAGGGCCTGGCAATCCACTCCCAAGGCAATCCCGAAGCACTCAGCCATTGAGGGTCGCTGTGAGTTGGATACCAACTCGACAGCACCTAACAACAACAACAAACAGACCCTGGAGAAAGAGAGGAGGATGTGCCAAGAAGCTGCAGAGAGAGAGTTTGGGGAGAGAGATGTTGCTCTGATAAGATCAGTAAGGCTCACACACAACTTGGCAGTGTCTGCGCCCCTCCAGTGAACAGCAGATTCTCGATGCATAATCTCATTTGAAGGAACCAAATTTCCCACCATCTCTACAAAGGCAAAGAAAAAAGAACTGCAAAACTTGGCTCATTGAGGGTCCACTAAACCCATGGGCATAGCCAACTCTTCTCCATGACTGATCCCTCTGGAAACCTAGAGTCTGAGGCCTGGGCGGAACAATTGCAGGAGGGCCACTGAACAAAAGAGAAATGTTAAACACAAGCCATCATATTTACAGCCCCTTCTTGTCCCTCCAATATTCTGGTGACATTTTTTTATTAAAAAAAAATCCAAATGGTTGTAAGTTAACTATCTGACAAGACAGCTGACTGTAATCCTCTGAAAAGCAATTATTTTGACATTGATTACTTTCTACACAGGAACAGAGTATTGTAATTGTAGTTTGCTGCAAGCTATTGCAAACTTCCATGATGTGCTCCCAATTTGGTTGGAGTTAATTAATGGGTGCTGGGGGGAGCCAGCATGCCGCTTAACATACAAATTAATTGACATGAAATGAATTAATATGTTTAATTTAAATGTTATTAATTTACCAAACAGAGAGAAACAGGCGCAGGGTTTCGGGGGAGCAACGGCATTAGCATCAGCTACAAGGATGTCACCCGGTTACCGTGGTAACTGCCTCATTAAGCTTCCAAGGGAAGCCAATGCATAGCATGGGGCTGAGAGGCAGTGGGCAGAGGATTCCAGACATCAAACGGAAAATCAGAAATATCAACTAGAACCAAGCAGTGCTTTGAGGATGGGATTCAGAGGAAGCTGTTTATCTGCAGGTGACCTGAGCTCCAGCCTACAGCCAAAAAACGGCAGGGTTTGAAATCCAGCATGCTCTCCTTGGATAAGGTATCTACTCTAAGGGAAGCAGGTTCCTGACAGGATGTCATGAAGGTTTTCATCTTGCCAGCTGCCTATCTTTGCTGTAGCTTCCCATTCTTGGCATATGCACTTCTTCCTTCCTGGAACATTCTTCCCAAAGTCATCTACCTGCCCTCCAAGCTGGCTTCAAGTCTCAGCTTGGATGTCACGTCCCCCTCCTCATTATCCCTCCCTGAGCCCCATATTATGTAATGAGTCCTATCAGAGCGGTTGTCACTCTGCAATGCCAATGGGAATTCCCTCCCTTCTCTCCTCCTGGACTGTAAGCTTGGTGAGAGAGTTGTTATTGTTAGGTGCCCTCGAGTCAATGTCTGACTCATAGCAACCCTGTGTACAACAGGTGAAACACTATTGTCAGTGCTTCTCTGCTATTCATAGGGTTTTCAATGGCAGATTGATTTTTGGGAGTGGGTTTCTGGGTCTTTCTTCCAAGCCTACAGTATCTAAACGGTCTTCCCAGGCGGTCTCCCATCTAAGTTCTAACTAGGCCTGACCCTGCTTAGCTTCTGAGATCTGACAGGATCAGTCGCCACAGTGCTATGGCTGAGAATAGCACTGTGCTATTCAGAGCCCAGATACTGTTCCTACACCAGCAACATGAGCATCTCCAGGAAGCTCCTCAGGAATACAGGGGCCCAGGTCCCCAGCCCAGCCATGCGGAATCAGACCTGCAATTAATAAGATTCCCATGGGGAGAGGACCACAAAGGGTAACAGAGAAAGTGAGCACCTAAGCAAATGCCATAATGAAGCCCATTACTTTTCTTTAAATTTTTTTTGACAGTACTGAAGGGTTGAACCCAGGGCCCTGTACATGCTAGGCAAGTGCTCCACCACTGAGCTAGCCCCTGTTTTAATTTTTATTTTGAGACAGGGTCTCACTAAGTTGTGCAGGCTGCCTTCTGGCCTCAAAGTCACAATCCTCCTGCCTCAGGCTCCTGAGTAGCTGGGATTATAGGCAAGCACCACGGCTCTGGGCAAGCCTATTACTTTGCATAATTAATATACACTAAAAATCAATCCTGGAAAAATACTTTCTGGAACCACCGGAATGTTCTGTATTTGCAGTAGCCACGAGCCATGTGTGGTTATTGAGCACTATGTGGTGAGTGTGACCACGGAACCTCTTTTAAGTTAACTTTCTTATATACTGTTTTATTTATAAATGTTGGTGGGGTATAGAGTAATAAGTCATTTGCTACGTTGTTTATGTAACTATTAAATCCCTTTTGTTTACACGTTCACCTCCATACATATTTTATAGAACATTATAAACTAAAGAAGAAAAAAAGAGTAGAAATTGTAAGTAACATGCAGTGAGAATCATATGCAATCATAGGTTATATTCTCCAAATTGTTTTCCTGCCCCTTTTCTTTACATATTCATATAGTTACAGCCTATATTTTGTGTTTTCTATCTTTCTTTACCCATGTGCATTGTTTCCCATCCCCATCTCCTCTCCCCTTCCCCAGCCTTTGCTTCTACCTGCTGGTCCCCTCCCCCATCCTATCAGGTTCACTTGTATTTTCTACTCTTAGATAAGTATGTTGTTATTGTTGTTAGGTGCCATCAAGTCATGTCTGACTCATAGTGACCCTCACAGGGTTTTCAATGGCTTACTGTTTCAGGATTGCCTTGGGAGTGGATTGCCAGGCCCTTCTCCCATTTTTGCGGTGTTGGGAACCGAACCCAGGACCTCAGAGACTGTAGCGCAGCACTCTACCAACTGAGCTAAACCCCAGCCCTAGATAATTGTTCATTTTTATATCTATATATACATAATTTTTTTCTTTTTAGTTAGATTTAGCTTTCACATATGAGTGAGAATATATAATATTTCCTCTTTTTCAGTCTGGGGTAATTTGCTTTAAATGATGTTCTCCAGTTCCATCTACATTATTGCAAATGACTTAATTTCACTCTTCTTTACTGCTCATTAGTATCCCATTGTGTATATACCACAGTTTTTCAATCCACTCCTCTGTTGAGGGATATCTTGCTTGATTCCATACACTTCCAATTGTGAAGAGTGTTGCATTAAATATGGTAGTGCAGGTGTCCCTGTGGGATGATGACTTGTCTTCATTTGGATATATTACCAGGAGTCGTATAGCTGGGTCATATGGTAGTTCTATTATTGGCTTTCTAAGGTACCTCTATATTGATTTCCAAAATGGCTGAACTAATGTACAGTCCCACCAGCCATGTAATAGGGTTCATTTTTCTATGTGTCCTTGCCAGCATTTGTTATTATTTGTTTTGTTAATCTTGGCCATTCTTACTGGAGTGAGATGGTATCTCAGTGTTATTTTGATTTGCATTTCCCTAATGGCCAAGGACATTGACCAAATTTTTCATGTGTTTATTGGCCATGTGTATTTCTTCTCTTGAGAACTGTCTGTTCAGTTCCAATACCCACTATTGGGTCATTTGTTTCTTTGGTGCTTTATTTCTTAAGTTCTTTGTATATTCTAGAAATTAGTCCTCTGTCAGATGTGTAGGATGTAAATATTTTCTCCAATTATATGGGCCTCCCTTTACTCTATTAACTGTTTCCTTTGCTGTACAGAACCTTTTTAGTTTTATGTAATCCCATTTGGTGCTTTTGGTGCAGTTTTCTGAGCAATTGGAGCATCCTTTAAAAAGTACTTGCCTACACCTATATGTTTATCTTTTGTTCTAGTGGTTTTAAAGTTTCTGGTTTTGAGATGTCTTATGTATTTTGAGTTGAATCTCATATAGATTGAGAGATACAGGCCCATTTTCATTCTTGTGTACATGGATATCCAATTCTCCCAGCACCATTTGTTGAAGAGGCTATCTTTTCTCTAATGTATGACATTAGCCTCTTTGTCAAAGACCAGTGAACTGGAGTTACATGGGTATATCTCTGGGTCTTCAGTCCTGTTCCACTGATCTTCATGCTTGTTTTTGTGCAGTACCAAGTTGTTCTTGCCACTATGGCACTGTAATATAGTTTCAAATAGGGTATTCTTTTACTTCCTGCACTGTTTTTGATGCTTAGGATTGTTTTGGCTATACACAGTCTTTTGTATTTCCATATGAACTTTAGAATTGCTATTTCTATTTCTGCAAAGTATGTCATTGGAATTTTGATGGGGATTTTATTGAATTTGTAAATCACATTTTCACAATATTAATTCTTCCAATCCATGAGCAAGGGAGTCCTTTCATCTTCTAGTATCTTTTGCTATTTTGTTCTTTCATGTTTTGAAGTTTGCATTGTAGAGGTCATTAAGGTCTTTGATAAGATTAATTCCAAAATACTTAATTTTTGGTGGGCTATTGTCAATGGGCCTGCAGCTATAGCTCTGTGGCATCCGATCCCATCAGATCTCGGAAGCTAAGCAGGGTCAGGCCTGGTTAGTACTTGGATGGGAGATTGCCTGGAAACACCAGGTGCTGTAGACTTGGGAGAAGGACCTTGCAACCCACTCCCAAAAATCAATCTGCCATTGAAAACCCTATGAACAGCAGAGAATCACTGACAATAGTGTTTTGCCTGTTGTATATAGGGTCACCATGAGTCTTGGCAGCACCTAATAGCAACAACAGCATTGTCAATGGCATTCTTTTTATTTTATTCTCTTCTCACTCACTGTTGGTATAAAGGAAGGCTACTGACTTTTGAGTGTTAATTTTGTATCCTGCAACTTTGCTGAAGGAGGTAATTAGATATAAGGTGTTTCTAGTGGAATTTTTAGGATCCTTCAGGTATAGGATCATGTCATCTGTGAACAGAGATAGTTTGAGCTCTTCTTTCCCAATTTATATTCCTTTTATTTCTTTCTCTTGCCTAATTGCTTTAGCTAGGACTTCAATCATGATATTGAATAAGAGGGGAGTGGACATCCTCATTTTGTTCCTTAAAGGAAATGCTTGTTATTTTTCCCCACTTAATATGATGTTGGCTGAAGGTTGTCATATATATAGCCTCTATGATGTTGAGACAAGTTCCTTCTGTGCCTAGTTTCTTCAGGATTTTTATCATGAAGGGATGTTGAACTTTGTTGAAGGCCTTCCCAGCATTAACTGAGATCATCATGTGATTTCTGTCTGCAAGTCTCTTGATATGTTGTTGTTGTTGTTGTTGTTGTTGTTGTTAGGTGCCCTCGAGTTGGTATCCAACTCATAGCGACCCTCATAGGGTTTTCAATGGCTGACTGTTTCGGGATTGCCTTGGGAGTGGATTGCCAGGCCCTTTTCCCATTTTTTGTGGTGCTGGGAATTGAACTTGGGACCTCAGAGACTGCAGCACAGCCCTCTACCAACTGAGCTAAATCCCAGCCCCTTTTTATGTTAGGTTACATTTATTGTTTTATGGAAGTCGAACCAGCCTTGCCTCTGTGGAATGAAGCCCACCTGATTGTGATGTATGATCTTTTTTATGTGTTGCTATATTCAGTTTGCAAGAGTTTTACAGAAGATTTTTGCACCAATATTCATCAGGGAAATTAGTCTAGAGTTATCTTTCTTTCTAGTGTTCTTATCTGGTTTGGATATCAGGGTGATACCAGCATCACAGAATGAATTTAAAAGTATACCCACCTTTTATATTTTACGAAATAATTTGGGGAGGTTAGATATTAATTCTTCTTTAAAGGTTTGATAGAATTCAGTTGTGAGCCCATCAGGACCTTAGCTTTTCTTTGTTGGGAAGGTTTATATTACTGCCTCTATCTCATTGGCTGAAATAGGTCTGATTAATTTGCTTAAGTCCTCAAGATTTAGGTATTGAGGAACTTATCCATTTCTTCTGTATTTTCTTGAGAGTATAATTTCTCAAAGCAGTCTCTGGTGACCCTCTGTATTTCACGGGTATCTGTTATGTCCTCCTTTTCATCTCTAATTTTATTACTTTAGACCTTCTCTTTTTTGGTGAGTCTAAGGAAGTACCAATTTTGTTAATCTTTTGGAAGAATCAGCTCCAGGTTTCCTTAATTTTTTGTATTGCCTTTTAGTCTCTATTTCATTAATTTCTGCCTTGATCTTAATAATTTCTTTTTGCATACACCCTTTGGGGTTAGCTCTTTTTTTTTTTAGTGCCTGGAGGTGCATCATTCAATTATTTGATTTGGGCCTTCCCTATCTTATTGATGAAGGCACTCATGTCTATCAAATTCCCTCTAAGAACAGCCTTTGTTGTATCCCATAGATTCTGATAGGTTGAATTTTCATCATCATTTGATTGAAGAAACTTGTTAATTTCCTTTCAGATTTCTTTGATGACCCATTGGTCATTCAGAAGTGTGTTATTTAACCTCCATGTACTTATAATATTTCTGTAGTTACTCTTGCTTTTGAGTTCTAGTTTTATTTGTTTGTGAACTACTAATGTACAGATGATAACTTCAATTTTTTATTTAAGACCATTTTTGTGGACTAAAGTGCAGTCTATTTTTGAAAAAGGTCTATGTGGTGCTGAGAAGAATGTGTATTCTACCTCTGAATGATGTAATATTCTGTAAACTTCCATTAAGTCCAGCTGATCTATGGTGTTGAGTCCATGATTTCCCTGCTCATTTTTTGCTTTGATGACCTGGCCCTTGCACAGAGTAAAGTGTTGAGATCTACCGTAATAATTGTGTCTAGACCTATGTCTTCCCTTCCTGTCAGTAAGGTTAAGTTAGAAGTTCCTATGTTTGGTGAATAAATATTGACTAACATGTCTTCCTGGTTGACTGTACTTTTACTAATACAAAATGACCACCTTTGTCTCTTTGTTGACCTGTGGCAGGTCAACAACAACAAAAAAAGGAAAACTCTCAGATGGATTGACACAGTGTCTACAACAATGGGCTTAAACATAAATAAGATGGTGTGCCTGGCACAGAATCAGGGAGTGTTTGATTTGGTTATACAGAGGGTCACTATGAGTTGGACCCAACTCAACAATGGTTAACAACAACTCCTGCTTTTTTCCTTTGTTTCCACAAACTTAGTATATTATTTTCCAGCTATTAATTTTCAGACTTTTATGATCTCTGTTAATGAAATGAGTCTCTTAAGTCCCACACATAATGATGTTTTTTGTCTTTTATACCAGTTGACCAATCAGTTTCTCTTGATTGATCAGTAAGATCATTTACATTTATGGTAATTATTGAGAAGAGCTTGATGTTCCCCATCATTTTGATGTTTGTTTCTCTTCTGTGGTTCTCAATTAGATTGTTATGTCCATGAATTCCTCTCCTGTTTTTTATTTATTCCCTTAGTCTTGTATTTGAACTTGTCTTGCTTCTTCTGTATGTAGTATTTCTTTAAGAATCCCCTGCAATGCTGGTCTGGTGGACATAAAGTGCTTAAACTTGTCAATATCATGGAAAGACTTGAACTCTATTTTAAAAGGTAACTTTGCTGGGTAAAGTAATCTTGATTGTCAGTTATTCTTTTTCAGAACTTGAATACTGTCTGATCATGTTTTCCTTGCCTTTAGGATTGTTGCTGAAAGTCAGCTGTTATTCTTATGAAGTTGCCTTTGTATGTGAGTTGGTGTTTCTCTCTTACAGCCTTTAAAATAGCTTCTTTGCTCTCTAGATTTGTTGTTGTTGTTGAGTGCCATCAAGGATGGTCCAACCCATAGTGATCCTATGTACAACAGAATGAAACACTCCCCAATTCTGTACCAGGCACATGATCTTTTTTATGCTTAACCCCATTGTTGCAGACACTGTGTTAATCCATATAGTTGAGGGTTTTCCTTTTTTTCATTGACATGCCACTCTCCCAAACATGATATCCTTCTCCAGGAATTGGTTCCTTCTGACTACAAGTCCAAAATATGTAAGATGCAGTCTAGCCATCCTTGCTTCCAAGGAGCACTCTGGTTGCACTTCTTCTAAGACAGATCTGTTGATTCTTTTGGCAGTCCATGGTATATTCAATATCTGTCTATAGCACCATAAGTCAAAAGCATCAATTCTTATCCTGTCTGTTTTATTCACCATCCAGCTTTCACAAGCATATGATGCAACTGAAAATACCACAGCATATGTCAGGTGCACCTGCATCTTCAATATGAAGTCTTTACTTTTCAATACTTAAAATACGTCTTTCACCACATCCTTTCCCAATGCAATGGATCTTTTGATTTTTTTGACTGCTGCTTCCATAGGTATTGATTGTAGAACTAAGTGAAGCAAAATCTTGGATAACCTCAACTTTTCTCCATTTGCCATGAAGCTGCTTACTGACCCAGTTGTGAGGATTTTTGTTTTGCTGATGTTGATGTGTAATCCATACTGAAGGCTGTGTTATTTGATATTTATCAGTAAATATTTCAAATCCTCCTCACTTTCAGCAAGTAGAGTTGTCATCTGCATAATGCAGGTTGTTAATGAGTCTTCCTCCTATTATGATGCCACATTCTTTTTGATAAAGTCCCACGTCTTGTATTACTTTCTCAGCATAGAAATTGAAGAGATACAGCAAAGGGATACAGCCCCGAAGCACACCCTTCTTGACTTTTAACCAAGCAGTGTTTCCTTGTTCTGTTTGGATGACTACCTCCTGGTCCCATGTACAGATTCCTCATGAGTACAATTAGTTGTTCTGGTATTCCCATTCTTCACAGTGTTATCTATCATTTGTTATGATCCACACAGTCAAATACCTTTGTGTAGTTGATAAAACATAAATAGACATCTTTCTGGTATTTCCTGCTTTTGGCTAATATCCATCTGACATCAGCAATGATGTCCCTGGTTCTACACCTTCTTCTGAGGATTCCTCTTATAATGTGTCATAGAGAGGATCTGTTCTAGTCTACTCTATTTGTAGTTCTGGATGCCTCTGTGGTTTGAGTGTATATTTCTTCCTTGGTTTAGGAATTTTTCAGCTATTATCTCTTTGAAAAGATTTCCTATACCTCTAGTATTCGTATCAGCTCCATCATAAACCCCCTGTATTTGAAGGTTGTGTCTCTTCATCTTATCAAAGAGCTCTTGAAAATTTTGATCATATTGCCTCATCTTTTTCTCTTTCTTGTTGTCTGCATAGATAAGTTCTTCAACTTTTTCTTCAGTATCAGAAATTCTATTCTCTGCTTCCTCCATTCTGGATACCATAGAATCTAGTGAACCCTCCAGTTGGTTCACTGTATTTTGTAATTCTAGAATTTCTGTTTGTTTCTTCTTCAGGATCTGTATTTCTTTGCTTAATCTTTCTTCTAAGTTAGATAATTTTTGTCCAGTGTTTCAATTGCTTTTATCTGTTTGTGGTGTCTTTGATGGCTTTCAACATACTTATAAAGAGATTTCTGAATTCTTTTTCTGGCATTTATAATACTTGGGTTTCCTTAAAATCAACTATTGAAGGTTTGTGGTCATTTGAGGCATCTTCTTCAACCTGGTTCTTCATATTTCATGTGGTTTTGTGTTGAGCTTTTCCCATTTTGTGGTCTAGAAATTGCTGCCATATATGCTTGGGGTTGCCCTTGGTTTAATGTCTTCTCTTGGGATCCTGGACTCTGGTTTAATTTACAGGGTAGAAAACTTTCTGCTGCTAGAGTGATAGCTTCATTCAATCTCACCTTTATAATTTTGATTAATTTTGAGGTCTGGTGTTCTTTAGGGAAATATCTATGGGAAGTGATTGTTAGGGATAGCAACAATAGAATTGGGGGTAAATATAGAATATAATATAGATATAAATAGCATGAAGGTGAAGGTCTAATAGATAGGTGAGAGGGGAATAAAGGTAAGAACAGGATCAGATAGGGATGAGGAAGAAGAACATGCAAAAGGGGAGGCATCTGAATATAAGTGAGAATAGAAACAGCAAAATTTCAACTCTACCTATTCCTTTTACGCAATATAGATGCAAACTTTCCTGGAGGTATAGTCAATGCAAGAATGGAAGATGTCCCATTTTGGTCATGACAAATACATTTGGGAGGTATTAATTGACTTGGCTATCCTAAGCCAACTAATGGTGAGAATTGTGTCTAGTAAGGTTTATGAAGAAAGGTTTTAAAGTCTGTAGAAGTAGAGGGAAAGATAAAATGGTGTGGGGGCAAGCTAAAAAGAAACCAAAAGATAAAACCACTTCAACATAGCAATAATGCAACAGCCCCAAGATCAATGACCAGAGACCTACAGATACACAGACAGAGCGACACAGTGAGACCAAGAAAAGCCTCATCCAATCTAATCCAACAAAAGCTGAACCCATACTGATTAATCCAGTCTATGTGACAGTCACTCAGTTCCTTCTTATTCACACCTGTTCACTGCCATTGCAGCTCAGTTCTCAGAGGGTCGTGTGCCCTCCAGATGCCTCTACACACTCAGGAGGTGGTCTAGTTCTGGTCCCTCTGACCCCAGAGTGAATCTCTACCAGGACCCCAGGGCTGCACCTTCGGTGGCCACTCCCTCCAGTGCTGCAGGCTGCTAACTTGTATACTAGTTTGTTTTCTCGTTCTCTCTCTCCCTCCCCATCCCCGCCCCCCTCTCTCTCATGATTACAGTCTAAATAGCTGGGTTTGCGTGGACCATTGCCTTCCCTGTGGGCATTTGGGTCATACTTCCCTGGCACTGGCACAGACAATTCCCCCTAATTCACTGTTTTAGGCCCGCTGCTGGGTTCCCTAGCAGAGGGTGAGCCTCCTCAGTGTTCCGCGTTGCTAGAAAGTGCTCAGTAGCCCTCAGCTTCCCAGGGTGGCCAGCCTCCGCTCAGGGATCGTTTCTTTACATAGTTGATGCTCCAGATCTGGCGCTCACCCTACGGCCACCAGGAGATTCTCAGTGCTACACTTTGTGCAGTAGCTGGACTGTGTGCGATATCCGCCCACTTCTCAGGGTACCCCGCAGCTGGCCGAGGGAGTTTGTTTAATTAAATGGACACCACTCAGTCCCCAGTGCGTACCTTACAGCCGCAGCTCCTTGATGGCCCCTGGATGTTGTGGGGGTTGGGGGGAAAATGCCAACTCTGTTCTCCTAAGTCCACTTGCTGTCCCTCATGGAGTGTGACTGCGTTTTCCCAAAGCCCCTGTTGAAAGGACAGGCTCTGATTGTGGTCAGTCTGCTCTCAGGGGGCTCCCCAGTGCCTGCAAGAGAATCTGTATTTCCCAATGGGGCAAACTCCATCACAGCACCAACCTTGTTCCCTGCCTAACCTTTCACTGCGAGTTCACTCAGGTGCTGCCGACCATCACAGATGAAGCAATGTTGTGTTCCGGTCCTTTATGTGTGCTTGGCTTGTGGGGCTCTGTGTCACAGCTCCTTCAAGCAGACAGGTCCACCCCATGCTCCAAGTTCTCTTCTGGGGTGGGTGCCTCTGAAATGGCACCCCATGGGTTCCACTTCTCTATAGGTGAATTTTCTCCTTTAAATCTAGTATCTTAGCACAATCCCTTTTCCACTGTTTAAAGCTGTCCTCCAGTATTTCTCAATTTGGAATAAAGATTGGCTGCTGCTGCTGCTTCTTTTTCCTTCTCCTCCTTCTTCTTCCTCTTCTTCTTCCTCTTCTTCCTCCTCTTCCTCTTTCTCTCCCTCTCCTTCTCCTTCTTCTTCTTCTTTCTTCCTCCCCTGGTCAAAGAGTGGCAGCTTTCAGTCTGCCATCTTAACTTTTATTGTTTTATTTAACTTTAATCCTATTAAATTTAAATAGCCCACATGGCTAATGGCTACCATATTGGATGGGTCCAGATTCTTCTAAACTTTGGCTGCAATCTAACTCTGCAGTATGGTTGTTGGACTTTAATTACAACATCCTTTGTCTATAGACTCTTCAACTGGGCAAACTATGGAAGGAATGACCTCCATTCTCACTCTGTCCCCTAGCTGAGCTGCCTTTGGCTTATGCCAGCAGGATGGTCCACAGTTATGGTTGTCAAACTATCTAGGGAAGCAAAGAAAATGTATGCCTGTGAAGGAAAAAGGTATTTAAAAGAGTTTTCCAGGCTAGGGATGATAATATATTAAATCTCTGTGTCCCAGACTACGTCCTCTACACACCTCATTTCATGAAGTTCTCATAATGAGGCAGGAACTTTTGTATTTTTAGTACCCTGATGATTCTGCCGAGCTTGAACCACATGTGGCACATAGTAGATGCTCATGTAAATATCCATGGAATGAATGGACTATTGTTCCTACTTTATGGATGACAAAATTAAGACACAAAGTGGTTGAGGAATTGGCTTGTGGCCACAGAGTGTCAGACCAGGGATTTAAGGTTGTGCACCACACATGGACAGCCAACCTGTCTCACCGCGGTGGTCAGTCATGCCCAGCTCCTTCATCTCTGCCACCAGAGGTAGGGGCAACATTTAGATACAAGAAGAAACATAAAGAGAAAGCTTGACTTACAAGCCTTCCTTGAGCACCTGCCATTTATTCTGCTTTCTGGAAGCAACGGTGCAGAGCAGCGTGTGTTAACTTTTAACGTGCATCTGCCTCCCAAGGGGCTGGGATTACAGGCATGTGCCATGACACCTGGCTAGCCCTTGACTTTTCTAAATTAGTTATGACGTTGCTGTTGTTAGGTCCCATTGAGTCAGTATCCGACTCATAATGACCCTGCATACAATAGGTGAAACACTATTGTCAGTGCTTCTCTGCTGTTCATAGGGTTTTCAATGGTGGATTGATTTTGGGGAGTGTGCTGCCAGGTCCTTCTCCCAAGCCTACAGCACCTGGTGTTCCCAGGTGGTCTCCCATCCAGGTACTAACCAGGCCTGACCCTGCTTAGCTTCCAAGATCTGACAGGATCAGATGTCACAGGGCTATGGCTGCAGGCATAATTAGTTATGATACTAGTATTTTTTTTTTAAAGAAATAAATCATCAGTAGCCTGACCACAGGCAAGGAATTTCCTGTTTTGCTTTCCTGTTTCCTCTTAGTCTTGGGCATGAATACAGATGATCTCTCAAATAGTTTGATATTTCAAAAGAGTTTTATGTTAGCCGCACTCTTGCCGTGCAACATAGTTTTCACAGCCATCACTTTATATGGCTGTGTGAACTTTCACGCAGATGAGTCATCATAAATTCCTTGCCTGATGCTGGGCATCTGGGCTGCCTCCAGCTTAGAGCTATTGATTAACAAGGCCGCATTGACTGTCCTCCTCCATGGAGCTTGTTCTGGGTCATGGACCCTGAGGTTCTCCCTTGTCGGCACCATTTATATTTCTTGCTTCGGCCATGGCCCTCTTTCTTTCTGTCACCTGATTTCTAACAAGGACAAACCCAAGCAGAACTTCTTTAGTTGCTTCTCAAGGAAGCCTCTAGGCCTTTGGGTAGGGCACGAGTTTCCTGTGTGTGACTTCCCCACACTCTGTAGGGAGTCTGGAATGTCCCCATTTCCATGAGCTGCCCATAATGCCCCTCGATCATCAAGACAACCAAAAGACCCCAGGACTGTGAGCTCTGACTCTCTAGCCATCACACATTGGGCATTGGTTTCTAGCTGGATTTCTCAGATTGTGTTCAGAGTTCCTCCAGCGAAGACCTTGGTCAGGAGAGGTCTTGAGAGCCAGTTCTGCCTGCAGAATCAGTTCCAGGTGTGAACACCACACTCATCCACACTCCCCTACCGCCTCCCGGGACCTTTGGGTCGGGCTTCAGGCCATTCACATCTACTCTACTCCATGGTGGCTCTTTGTGTTCGTGTGTTGTTGATGTTTTTGTTTGCTTTTGTTTTTTGTTGTCGTTCATTTGTTTTTCTTTGGTTTCAGGTCTTTGTTTGGTTTGCAGTACTTGGGGTTACACACATACTAGGCAAGGGCTGTACCACAGAGCTGCACCACCAGCCCATCTTTTACTTAATTTTTTATTTTGAGACAAGGTCTAACTAAGTTGCATAGACTGGCTCTGGCCTTGAACACCTGATCCTCCTGCCTCAGCCTCCTGAGTCACTGGGGTGATAGGTGTGAGCCACGGTATCTGGTTCCCCCATTGCTTATTAAGAAGACCCTTTTCTTTTTACCCTTCCTTAATATTCCCTCCACTCATATCTCCTCCTGCTTCCTCTTCTGGAACCCATGTGCAAGCTGCTCTCCAGCCAATGTCCACCCAAGAGAAGCAGCAGAGCCCATGGGTTATGATCACAAGCACAGAATCAGACAACTCAGGCACCCATCCCGCCTGGGCCATTTTCTGGCTTCTGCCACCCCAGGCAAGGGATTTGAAGTTGAGAGAGGCAGATACCCTCTGTAGGATGGACCGCTGGCATTAATAACTTCTCCTCCTAGAGATCAGAAGCCTGGGGTTTAGCTCAGTTGGTTGGGTGCTACTCTGCGCTCTCTGAGGTCCTGGGTTCAATCTCCAACACTGCAAAAATTGGAGAAGGATGTGGCACTCCACTCCCAAAGCAATCCAGAAACAATCAGCCATTGAAAACCCTGTGAAGGTTTCTATGAGTTGGATGGTACTCCACGGCACCTAACAACAAGAAGCGATCAGTGCTGGCCAGGGGTAAGGCATCTAGTATACTACATGGAACTGGCAGGAACTCAGTAAGTCTTACTGATGTTACTGTTGTTGTTCCCCTCAAGGATCATCCACGGTGGAAAACAGTGTCTATTCTTACAGAGGAAATACCTGAAGCCCAGAGACGTTCAAGAACCTTTGTGAAGTCACCACGAAACTTCATGGTGGAAAGAAATGGGCTGTCAGCCCAGGCTGATGACCTCCTTAATCAGGGTCTCCACAAAGTTACTCCAACTCCCTTCAGGAAAATCTGGAAAGCCTTGTGATTGCACCCTGTTAACCACTGAAGCCATCTGGAAGAATATTCCTATCTGGAAATGTCACAGTATAGGAGAGATGCCATGAGAAAAACTCTGTGTCCAGATGACCCAAGGCCTTTGGTCTTCAAATATGTACTCTGTATTCCAGAAATACCGCATCCTGTGCCATAGGAAATCCATGGGTTTGGTTTTGTTGCTTTGCATACATGACAGCAACACAGCACTGTGGTCTTTTCAGGACCTGTCCTCTGTATAGGTCGGTCTTTTTAATAATCAAGATTGCTGTTGTCCAACGTAGCCTTGCAATTCCCTTGTAATTGCAGCCTTCGGGCTAACATTTATACAAAGCTTACAGCAGATTTGCAAAGGTGAAGTTATCGAAAAAGATTTTAAGCCACTCAGATTAGATATAAACACCATGACTGAATTTAATGAGCTGGAGAAAAAGAAAAGTCAATTCTGGTTGTGTATAAAGAACAAACTGGAAAGAACATATAGGCACAGAGCACCACCCCTCGAAGCCAAGGATCCTAATGACTATTTAGTCCTCACCTACCCCCACCACCACTCAACAAGATACGAAATCAATCGCCATTCTCTCTTTATTTACCACGTAGAGCATAAGAATCTGGCTGACGTCGATGCTTTCCCAACATGGAACAAACAGATGCATTGTACCTACAAAGCCTTTATTTAAAAAAAAAAAAAAAAGGAGCATGTTTATTCACATCCCATTTCCTCCTGGAGAATATCGACCCCAGAGAAAACCACTTCCAGTTTGCGTCTCATAATTGCAAATACTTTCTGAGTTTCTATTTGGCACACAGCCGTTGGAACAGATTGGCTTTCCCCAGGGAATGTACAGAGTCTACCTCCCACAATGATTGAGAAGTAATAAGATGTGGACCGCCAGGACACCTGGTGTGGGTTCTTCAGCAAGATTATTACATCGAGAATTTTCCTTCTGGAATTTGGAAATAACGCTCAGGCATTTTTCTGGTCTTGTGGTTTTAAGGCAATGATTCTCCAGGTGAGGTCCGTCTCAGATTCACCTGGAGAACTTGGGAAAAACACTAACGCTCAAGCCATCCCCAACTCCCATGCGCCTGGCGTCCGTGTTCTTCATTCGTTATCAGAAGGATTTGGATAAACACCAAGTCCCGCAAATGTTCCTATGCGAACATGTCACCTGGGAATTGAGTTAAAATGCGGCCAGTGATCCTGTAGGTCTGCAGTTAGGGCCAGACTCTGTCTTCCTAACCACTCCTGGGTGATACTGAAGCCACGAATCTACTGAATAGCCACGTTCTTGGGGGGAGGTTGTCAACTGAAGTGGACATGATTGTTCCCTCAACAGGATATCTGCAATGTGTGGAGATATTTGGGGTTGTCATGATTGCTGGGGTGGTGGTGATGCTGCCATCTAATATTACAGTTCATAGATGCTAAACATCCTATAGTGCACAAGACACCCCCTCACCCCACCCAACACAGAACTGCCAGCCGAAACCATCAGTAGATGTGAGGCTGAGGAGGGGTCTCTCTAGGTCTCTCACATACACAAAGGAATGTGATGATGGGGAACCGGGCTTCAAAAAGGGAGCAGAGCCGCCGGGCTCAGTGGTGCATGCCTGTAATCCCAGCAGTTTGGGAGGCAGAGGCAGGAGAATTGCAAGTTTGAGACCAGAGGCAGTCTGTGTAACTTAGCGAGACCCCGTCTCAAGAAAAAAAAAAAAAGTAAAAAAATGGGATGGGGTGCAGCTCAGTGGTCCAGCACTTGCAAAGCATGCAAGCACGAGGCCCTGGGTTCAACTCCCAGTACCACAAAAAAAAAAAAAAAAAAAAAAGGAAATGGAAATGGCAAAGGCACCACATTGTCTAACTAGGGAGAACAATAAAATTAACATCCCCATCTCAGAGCTATCTCCACAAGAGGATCCTTGATTTACACAGAAAATGAAAAGACACCTACATCTGTGACCCTCAGGTTCTGAAGCGTCTCAGGCCCCTCCAGGAGAGTAATAAATGCTGGAGGTCATCAGCCTTCTTACAAACGCCCTACAGTTCTCAGAATTCCAGGTGACAGTCTAAAACCTTCCTGTTATTCAGATATTGCAAAACCCTGGAGATGCTCAGAGGAAAAACTCTGCTGGAAATCAGATTTCAAATGGCCCCATGGACTCAATTGATTAAAACCGAGAGCCAAGAAAGGATGGGCACAGTGAGGTGGAGTATCTGGCCTCTCCCTGGTCCTCCAAGTACTAAGCTGGTCCCTCACTGGGCCTCTCCAGCACGGCAGGCTCAGGCTCCATGGCTTAGTTACATCAAAGTGTTTGCTAGTCATTTTGTTTGAAAGCAAGAATTATGCCACAGTGCCAGATCCCTCAAACATTATAAAGAAACAAGACTTTCTGGTCATCTTATCTGAGGGCGGAAATGAGCTCTGTCCTACAAGTCTGGGGGTGAAAGGAAATGAGGTGAGAGAGCAACCACCTAGTCAAAGGCATTTCAAGAAGTAACGGGGAGCTTCTGGCCAGCTGATGAGTGTCCTGTAGAGCAAGGGATGAGGCCCCAGAACTTCGAGACAGGACCTTTTTTGTCCTTGACCCCAACCTGCTAGGATAAGCTGCAGGAAATATCTCATGGCAACACGGAAAGAGTTGTAGTAGAAAACTCTGGAAAGCCGAGCATGGTGATGCACGCCTATAATCCAGCAACTCAGGAGGCGGAGGCAGGAGAATCGCAAGTTCAAGACCTGAGGCAGTCTACGTAATTTAGCGAGACTCTGTCTCAAAAAGTAAAAACTGGGCTGGGGGCACAGCTCAGTGGTCCAGCACTTACAAAGCATGCAAGCGCGAGGCCCTGGGTTCAACCCCCAGTACCGAAAAAAACACTCTGGATAGTACCTACTCCTAGGGAATAGGGCAACATGGCATCCTGTGACCAACCAGAGAAGCGACCAGATATACCTGCTCAGTGGTCTGTCCAGGTGAAGAGCGCTGAAGGAGAGTGCCCACTCCGTGCTGTTGGATACGCCCTTGGCCTTTCCTACTGGCAGGTGGAGGTACTGCTGGATGCAGCTGGTCATGGAAGAGAAAAGGCAGACACAGCCAAGGTGTGTAAATGCTTACCAGCAAGACAGGGAAATAAGGAATGAAGGGGAGTAACCAGGAGGAGAGAAGCTGAACGCACTCCTACCCAAGCCCAGGGGGCTGTACTCAGCCTTCAGGAGCTCGTCAAATATCCCTGCCTCCCAAGGGTGCTGGTTTCCTTGTGGATGGTCCAAATGGGTCTTAGCACACACCTTGCTCATAGAGCTTATCACAACATATTGGAATTGAGTGGGTGAGTGTATGTGTGACAGAGAGAGAGAGAGAGAGTATGTGTGTGTATGTGTCCGTGTCCCAGTAGACTCCAGGCCCTGGGTGGGAAAGGCCTGTACCTTACTTACTTTAGAACCAACCCCAGTACCCTTCTCAATGTCAAATGCTCTATAAATATTTAGACACAGTGGATGAATCAGAACAGAAAAGGGAACAGGAGCAGGAGATGTGAGACACTCCAGAATCCGACCTCAAATGCTAGTGGCCTGTGCAGAGGTCATCTATTGTCCAAGCCTGACAATCACTTCCTCCTCCCTCCAATCACACTCACACCCTGACACACACCCATTTTTCTTCTGAGGCACCTCCATATCAATTTGACCCAGGGGAGCTCGCCTCTCCCCCTGAGCTCAACAGCAGGCATGTGAACCACACCCAGCCAATCGATGCATTCCATGTCCCCAGCTCAGTGATTATTCTGGCATGGAACCATCACCCCAGGCAGATCTGGGCATTGCTGGAAGCCCTCCTTCCACCAGAGGAGCCATCTGGGAGGATGTCATGCATCTGAAGTCTGCCTGAAGGTGGAACCAGTGTGAAGGGACATGGATCTAAAGAAAAACCAAGTCCTGAAGACCCCGTTGAACCCCTGAACACAGCCACGACCTGTGTTCCTGACCTGTCTCTCCAAAGACATCCATTTATAGGAGCCACTACCTTTCTTTTCTTTCTGCTTCAACCAGTTTGAGTTATGCTTAAGATTAGTAGATCCCTCTGTAATATACGTCCAGCAATATCACGGGGTGCCTCTGGAGGACGCCAAAATAATGCAAAGCCTAGTCATTCTTCTCTCATCAATGGCTCCAGACCAGCCAGTCACACATGCCTGAGATACCTCCAAGTGAGCTAGGGTGATTCAACCACAGTGCACACCCACACCACGTGTTCACCCTGTAACGTAACCCTCTAAGAACAGCTGGTGCTCCCTAACACCCTAAGCCACCAAGTGGGACTTGTGTGGCACGCTTCTCCACTTGGCCACAGAGCCAACCTATATCACAGGAGTGGATTCAGATAAGAGAAGATCAGCCTAGGCAAATTGAACCACTTTTCTTTGGCTGATATATTTTGCCCATTGGCCCAAACCAGCCACTCGGAGACATACTGTATCACAACTATACTAGCTAATATTTTATTTCTCAGTACTGGGGTTGAACCCAGGGCTTCAGACATGCTAGGTAAGTGCTCCACCACTGAACTGTACCCATAGTCCTTTTAAATCTTTCACTGGAGGCAGAGCCTTGCTAAGATACATAGGATGCCTGTGGGCTAGAACTTGCGATCCTCTTGCCTCAGCCTCAGTCATTGGGATTATAGTTGTGCACTACAATGGGTGGCATACCATTATTAAAACAGCAGGTAGCCATTAGTCAGAAGAGGTGGTGTGGGGATGGAACTGGAAGGTGATACGGGACGAAGAGAAGAAGGGAGGAGATGTGATCCTGAGCCAGCATGGGTGGAGACATATCTAGCCCACCTCGAGTCCAATGTACACCCGGGACTCACTTATAACTCCCTGCAGCATACCCTGCTTGAGTCCACGAGGTCAAGGCAAGATGGCACCAAACCCATGCAACCAGGGTGTGGCCCTCCTCCAATTCCTTGCTGCATCATTGATCCTGATTGGCTAACCAAAAATGCTATAGATACTGATTGGCTAGTCCAAAACGCTTAAAAGCACGAAATGTGATAATAGAGTTGAGTTGCCTCCCTGAAGGACTCCCAGAGTGGCTGTGTCTCTGTCGCACTCACCACCTGTGGGAGTGTGAGGTTCCAACCCTGGGCTAAGGGGCCCCACAAGGTGGTTCCTGTTAAAATAACACACCAGGAACATGGCAGTTAACAAAATATGTGGGGTATATGGTATTTTTAAAGCAACCAGTATAGACTTAAAACCATGTTAAGTGAAACAACTCACTTCTAACCATTAAGCTTACAAGCAAGAATTAAGTCTCTCTTGACATTTGGTCAGCACTAATTAATTCTGTGTATGACAAAAAAAACCCTTTTGAAAGCTCAAATGTCACATATGTGTGAATTATTGGGACCATCAGATGATAACTATTATTAGTTCTACAGTGTCTCCCCAAAGGGATAAGAGCATCAAGTTTGCATTTGGACGTTAATACACTTTGTGTTCTCTTTCTCCCCGTCCCCGGCCCCATGTACCCTTATTTTGCATGTCAATAAATTTTGCCTAGAAGCAAACATCACTATATTATAACTTCAATTCATTCAGTGTGTGTTGGGCCATTGTTCAGTGCTGTCGGGTCACATCCGAGTCATAACGACCCTATGTATGACAGGTAAAACACTCCTTGACACTGTGCCATGCCTGGCACTATTGTCAGTACTTCTCTGTTATTCATAAGGTTTTCAATGGCTGATAGTTTTTAGTGAGTGGGTTGTCAGGTCCTTCTCCCAAGCCTACAGCATCTGGTGTTCCCAGGTGGTCTCCCATCCAAGTACTAACCAAGCCTGACTCTGCTTAGCATCTGAGATCTGATAGGATCGGACACCACAGTGGTATGGCTGCAGCCTGTGTTGGGCCATAAGCTATCACAACAAACTTCCCACTGCAGAGAAGTACAGGAGAAACTGTAAGAAAGATCAGTACGCTAGCTGCTCAGTCACCTCATAAAAGGTCACTTAACTCTGAATTCATTAATTAGAGGAAATCTACCCACCTACAACAAATTATGGATAACACTTCGGAAAATGGGAATACCAGAACACCTAATTGTGCTCATGAGAAATCTGTACATGAACCACGAGGCAGTTGTTCGAATAGAATAAGGAAACACTGAGTGGTTTAAAGTTGAGAAAGGTGTGCGTCAGGGCTGTATACTTTCACCCTATCTCTTCAATTTATACGCTGAGCAAATAATCCGAGAAGCTGGACTTTATGAGGAAGAACGTGGCATCAAGATTGGAGGAAGACTCATTAACAACCTGCGTTATGCAGATGACACCATTTTGCTTGCTGAAAATGAAGAGGATTTAAAACATTTACTGATGAAGATCAAAGATCATAGCCTTCAATATGGGTTACGACTAAACATCAACAAAA
>VMDO01017587.1:0-44484 GCA_007922755.1 Pedetes capensis
AAAAAAAAAAAAAAAAAAAAAAAAAAAAAAAAAAAAAAAAGGGCTAAGGGCGCAGCTCAGTGGTCCAGCACTTGCAAAGCACACAGGTGTGAGGTCCTGGGTTCAACCCTCAGCATGGCAATAAATACATACATACATACATACATACATACATACATACATACATACAAATACATAAATAAATAAATGTGTAGGAAAAGGACTTGCCTTAATGAAGGTTTGTTTCCTCACCCAGCATACTGGGAATAGTCATTTCCCTTGCCTGTGTTCACTCTGACAGGGCTTGTCAAATCTGGGAATCCATTCATCGTCATGCTACCGAGTCACTAGAAGGCCTGGGGTGGGGGGTAAAATATGTGCTCATAACTGAAGCAGAAGCCTTAAATCACATGTTTTCCTGAAAATATTCATGAAAGGATTAATTTGTTGTGATTACTGACCCAGGTTAGGCTAAAAGCTAAGATAGAATCCACAAACATTTTAAACTTCTTGTGTTAGATTGTCTAGTACTTTTCTCTCTTCTCATTTATTTCACTTTCCTTCATTTGTCTTACTGTCTGGGACTAGTGTGAAGGCTGTTCATCAAAAGGGAAAACCTGTGCTCAATGTATGAAGTCACTTGAATTAGGAAATAAAATTTCTAATACCTACATAGCACCTGAGAGAATAATTAGAAATATTTCAAAATTTGACAAACATCTTGCAAAATGATGTAATTAATATAGCTATGATCAGTAAGTTAGTAAGTTATAAGGGATATTATGAACAAGTTTAAAGATTCTTTGTTTGTTTGCTTGTTTGTTTTTTTGGCATTGCTGAGGATTGAATCCAGGGTCTCTCACGCTAGGCTAGCACTCTAACACTGAGCTACATGCCCAGCCCCAAACAACTTTAAAATGATTTGAGAATTTCAGGATGCATAACTATTTCAGAAGGACTTCTGGTTTAATGACCCATCTAATGTGGAGGTTTTCCCCCAACAGTTATCAAATATAAATATCACAAAATATGAAAGAAGTTAGGGAAACAAAATATCATGAATGAAAAAATTACATCATAAATGGAAAGTCCCAATATTTCTTTTTTGGTTATACAAGAGCTTATTTTATTGGATAGTATGGGCAAACAACAAATACCTACAAGTTACAAGAAGTAGTTAACAAGTGGAGTAAAAAGTAACCAATGTTAACATGTTAAGGAATCTACTTATTTATTTTCCAGTAGCTAGCAAAATTAGAAAAATTGCTATAAGTGCCAAAACACTGGAAGAAACATATTCTACAACATAAATGGAAATGTAGTGGATTATGACTGCCAGAACTCAAAGACTTAACCTCTACATAGCAGGTGATCAATATTAGATTCAGACACAGATGATGTTTCCATATTGAATAATTTCTTGAGATTGGGCTATTGATTCAAAGATACGCCTGGTCCTCTGTTCATATATCAACTTCCCACATAAAAATTTTCATACCCAAGGTAAACTGGATACAAAATCTTGCTGTAGGCAACATGGTAAATTAAAAATCATTGGAAACATAGTGTTAGTTGCCATCTTTCTATTTTTAATTTATTTAAATGACATATGAAAACAAAAATAGTATATATTTTATGCTAACTCTTTTAATGCCTTTGGATAAGTAAAACATGGAAGCATGTTCTTTTTATAAAATATACAGTTTGGGAGCAAATATATTATACATATATATATGTGTGTGTGTGTGTGTGTGTGTGTGTGTGTGTGTGTATGTTTATAATGCCCATCATAGTTTGAATTCAGAATGATTAATAGTATAATGTGGTTATTTGTCAAATATATCTCCTGTATAGGTTTATACTTATTAGAAAGTATACTTATTATTGTGAACAGGACATTGTGATTAGTTCTGCTAAATACAATGAGAAAAGTGAAATCAATTCTGGGACAAGCATTCATATACTGTTGCAGAACACAGAATGCTTTCTTCTTTTTGTAACAATAGCTGTCCAAATTATAGGTAGTTGTGGCCCTTCACTCTTCGTCATTGTGTGACCATGACGAGAGGAAGACCGTTGCTAGGTGACAGCAATGTTGTAGAAATTGAGTATTTATTTGCAATTTAGGCTTTGTTGTTACTGCAACATTACTTAGCCTATCCTGAGTAATAAATACAGTTAAGGAATCTTTTCAAATTTTTATGACAACTTCTTCATAAAAATAAACATAAGCAACCAACAAAAGCTTTCCCATTTTCTCCTTTCAATACTTTCCCTTCTTTTCAGGGACCATTTTAGGCTTGGCTTGTGGCTTTGGAGAAGTAAAGTTAGCAGACAACCTTGTAGATCTTTCTGTAGTTTGTCCTTTACCTTGATTTATCTCCTTAGTACCCTCTTCAGCCTTTATTTTGGGCACAGTTGCCACAAAATTGGAAGAAAGAAGCCCTGGGCAGGGGAATGCAACAATACCCAGGCTTTGGACAAGTCCAGGGGCCATTCTCCCCTCTTCTTCCTCTTCAAGTTCATTTACGGATATAAATGGTGGACTTCTATCTCTGGGGTATACCTGCTGCCATCTGTTTAACTGTTTTGTGCTCAGAAAAAAATCAGAATCTTAAGTATTTATCAAATGCTTAATGTATATGATGTATTGTTTCTGTTCTGTTGGGAAATACAATGGAAATTAGAGCATGTTCCTTGTCTTCAGGAAGTGTATAATCTAGTTGGAGAATCATTCAAAGAAATATTTGAAAATTACTTAATAGAATGAAATCTGAAAAATGTCTCATCACAAAATAGTACTATAAGCACACTTATTTTGATCTAAAAATACAATTCTAGATTCAGAAAATATAGAAAAACTGTCTGGAATGGAAATTACTCAACTACAAGAAGGAGCTTAGTGCATGATGACTTCTAATCACCTTTCTATTTCAAGTGAAGAGGTGCATTATTGTTTTTGAACAGCTTCACTGAGTCATAATTAAGAGAAAAACTTTTACCAATTTAATATATACAAGCTGATAAGTTTGGACATGTGAATACTCTGATGAAATCATCACCACAGTCTATGTTGTAGGCATATCAATCACCTCTAAAAATGTCCTTATGTCTCACAGTTTATCTGATCTAAAAGTACTTAACATGAGATCTACCCTTTAATA
Source organism: Pedetes capensis (assembly GCA_007922755.1). Classification (NCBI taxonomy): domain Eukaryota; kingdom Metazoa; phylum Chordata; class Mammalia; order Rodentia; family Pedetidae; genus Pedetes; species Pedetes capensis. The sequence goes on from VMDO01017587.1 coordinate 3,144, forward strand.
AAATTTTAAGTACACAACACGGGTTTGTTAACCATAGGTACTATGCTGAGTAGTAAGTATTTAGAACTTACTCATCTTGCAAAAGTGAAAATTTTTTACTCATCAAACAGTTCTGCATTGCTCTCCCAGCCTTTAGCAACTACCAGTCCATTTTCCACTTCTATGAATTTGACTACACGAAATACCTCATATAAGTGGCACATAGTATTTTTCCTTCTGTGGCTGGCTTATTTCACCTACTGGTTAATACAATGAGAAAAGTGAAATACAACCTCTAGAACAGGTATTTAATTACTTTCAATTACTGTTGCAGAAGCACACAGAGTGCCTTCTTTATGGAACAATGACTGTCAAGATTTAAGATAGCAGCAGCTCTTCAGTTTTGGTCTCTGAATACCACAGTTTCTACACACATGAGACTAGGATTTTTTTTTTTTTCCTGAGATACTGGGGGTTGAACCCAGGGTCTTACGTTTGCATGCTTTGCAAGTGCTGGACCACTGAGCTGCTACCCCAGCCCCCCCCCCTTTTTTTTTTCTTTTTTTTTTTTCTACTTTTTGAGACAGGGTCTCACTAAATTAAGCAGACTGCCTTTGGTCTCGAATTTGCAATCCTCCTGCCTCTGCCTCCTGAGCCGCTGGGATTTTAGGCATGCATCACGGAGGCTGGCTCAGAGATTCAGATTTTCTTTAGGTGTTTCGTCCTCCCTCCCCCACTTATTGAATTCTTCCTAGAATGTAGACCTGAAAGTTTGCCTCCTTGCCCAATTTTCTTTGTATCGATTGCCATAAAATTACTGAGACATTTAACAATACTGAAGAACATACATTCTCCACATTATTTTATTTGTATAGCTTGATGTTTCATTTGGGGCTTTCCTTTTGTCATCCCTAATCCTGTGAGCAAAATGATATACTACTTTAAAATGAGAGCCCAAGGGGTTCTATTTCAGTCTTACAGTCCTATTAGTAGCTTTTGAACATGACTCTATTAATATTTTCTTTTTAATACAAGATTCATTTTCAAGACATAGACGATTTCACTTCATATCTTAAAGCTCTTAGAGTTTAGGAAATGTTTCACTTTATTAAATGTCAATTTCCATAGGATATTGGTAATTAAATACCTGTTGTAAATTTTCTTTTAAACCAAGTTAATGGGTTTGGGTTCACAGGTGAAATTTAATTCATAGTTCTAAATACTAGTTAGATTAATATATTTTGTTAAATAATTTCATAGATATTGTACTTTAAAAGATAACTTAATTAATAAAGGGAGGTTTGGCTTTTAGTATTCCGGATAAAGTTGTCTATATCTGAAGTCAAATTTTGTGTCAGGGTGAAACTTAGCTCACATGTGATGAATTCCTTTTGCAAAAGCAGCTATCTAGCCATTTCCTTGTTGGAAAGAAGTCGGTTTTACATATCTTTTAGATTATAGTAGAAAAAGGAATTTGAATGCAGACGTATTTTCAATTCTGTGCATCAAATAGATTAGTCAGAAATTTTCAGCACTGAAATATGTAACATAATAAAAAGGAATCACAGTATAATAAAATGTTAAGATCTAATAATGATAAGGTCTTTAAGGAATTTCTCTCTTTTCTTTATATCATAAAATAATTTCATATCGCCTCCTTTAAAGGGAGAATCCCCTTTCAATCTTCTATTTTATTTTTACTGTGTTAAAATATATATAGTATAACATTTACCTGTTTCACCATTTTTAACTATACAATTCATTGGCAGTGATTACTTTGATATTGTCATCCAATCTTTATCACTATCTTCAGAACTTGGTAATCATCCTAAACCAAAGTTCTACACTAATTACACCATAACTCTTCCTTCTAGCCATTAGTAACCATCATTCTACTTTTCATCTTTATGAATATGACTATTCTGCTTACATTATATAAATGAATCATATAATGTTTGTCCTCTGTTGTCTGGCTTATTTCAGTTAACATAATGCTTTGAAAGTTCATCTATGTTAGAGAATGTATTAGAATTTTATTCTTTTTAAAGTTCAATAATGCTACATTGGATTTATATACCACATTTTATTTAGGGTGGTTTTCATTTTGGCTACTGTGGATAGTGCTGCTATGAACATAGATGTACTAGATATTAAAATGTTTTTCATCATTATGTAGTATATTTCTAAAGTAGACAAAAATATTTCTTTAAATCTTCATATGAAACATGCATTTGCACATGCACACACAATACAAGGTTGAGTTTGGTCATTGTTAGGTGCTGTCAGAGGCAGGTCCCACTCATTGTGACTCTATGTACAACACAAAGAAACACCTCCCAACATTGCCATGCACATGATCGTTTTTATGTTTAAGCCCCTTGTTACAGCCATTGTGACAATCCATACAGCAGAGGGTCTTCGGGTTTTTTGTTGTTGTTGTTGTTGTTGTTGACTCACCAGTCTCCCAAACCTGACATCCTTCTTTTAAAATTTATAAAAATTGAGAGTGTGACTCTTTGTATATAATAATTTTGCTCATAATATACATTTCTTTAAGAAATCTTTTAAATTAAGCCACATTCAACTCCCTTGAATATATCTTCTATCATCCTTTTTGTTGATCACTAAGAAACATATCCAAAATAATTTCTTTCATTGGTGGTCTTAAGATCAAGTGAACATTTAGAAGATAAGAATAATGATGGCTCCATCCATGCCCAATGTAAGATGAAGATTGCCCCTTTTGGGATTCCCTCATGCTGGTGCCTTCTTCTTTGTATAGAGATTGCTTTTAAAAATCTTAGGTAAATAGGGCACTGTGGCACACATGTGTGATCCCAGAGACTTGGGAAGTGGAGGCAAGAGGATTGTAAGTTTAAGTACAGAGGCAGCTTGTGCAATTTAGTGAGACTATGTCTCAAAATGCCTGCAGCCATAGCCCTGTGGCATCGGATCCCGTCAGATCTCGGAAGCTAAGCAGGGTCGGGCCTGGTTAGTACCTGGATGGGAGACCGCCTGGGAATACCAGAAGTTGTAAGCTTGGGAGAAGGACCTGGCAAACCCCTCCCAAAAATCAATCTGCCACTGAAAACCCTATGAACAGCAGAGAAGCACTGACAATAATGTTTCCCCTGTTGTACAGAGGGTCGCTATGAGTCGGATACCGACTCGACGGCACCTAACAACAACAACAACATGTCTCAAAATAAAAAATAAAAAGGGCATGGGGGTACACCACGTTTGGCAGAGTACTTGCTAGCACCTAGAGCACTTGCCTAGCATGTGCAAAACCCTGAGTTCAACCTCCCAATACTAAAAAAACAAAGAAAATAAAATAAAATAATAAAAAGCTTAGGCAAACTTGACAATGTTCTGGACAATTAGTGACTATCCAGTAGTTACTGTGATTTGAAGGTCTTAATTGGGTAGATTAAAGATAAACTCTCTTGTATATTAAAACTTTCTGAGAGTTAATCCATTTAAACATGTCTACATTATTCCCCATATCTTATTATCCTCAAGCAACTTTGTCTTAGTAAACTAAGTTACCTTTTCTGAATATATTTTTAATTTATGTTGTACAGTTAAACTTACTTTTACTTTCTCAAATATCACATCCTTCAGCTCTCCAAACATCAGTATTTTCTCTTTCTTCTGAACTCTAATAGAAGTTTAAGTGTACTTTTCTTTGAATTTTAATATTCATAGGCCTTAATTTAATTATAGATATGACATACAGAATAATAGTACTCACTGTTACTTTTTTTCAACAGATGTAATGGATTAAAAAGTAATAATTTCCTTTGTGTTTACCTCTGAATCCTGTCCTCCTTAACAGCTACTAAGAAATTTGGAGTGTATTTTTTCATATGTTTGATGGAATTATTCCTTACATAAAAGTGTGACTATTTTCATCATCTAATATTTCTAGGGTATTTTTCTAGGTAACTCTATAGATTCACTTTATTTTTAACGTTTATATACTATCCTGTAATAAGGATGTAGCATGTGTATTTCCATCCAAACAGAGATATTAATAGTAATAAATTTATGCTCATTAAAATGCCTGTATTATGAAAGCTACTGTTGGCAACCCAATTGAGAGAAAATATTTCCATTATGTACAACTGATAAAATATAATGTCCATAATATATAGTTAACAAATAAATGAGGAACATATAAGTATTTCAATGTAACATTTAAAAGAGGACTGTACTAGGCTGAAGAAAGCCTTTGAAGACATCCATGTCCTAATTTTTGGTATGTGATTTTGCCAGAGATGACTAGTTTTTGCAGATTCAATTAAAGTTAATGATATTGAGATGGAGAGATTACCCTGCATTATCCCAATGAGCCCTACATGTAATCACCCATATCCCTCTGAGGGAGAGACAGAAACATATTTGGCCAGAAAAGAGCAGAGGTCATATGATAACAGAAGCCAGGACTGGAGTGATCCAATGAAAAAACAAGGAATATCCTCAGGGATTAGAAGAGGTAACAAATGGTTTCACCTCCCATCCGGAGCTCCAAGAGGGAAACAGTTCGGCTCACACTTTGATTTTAGCCTCATAAGATGCATTTTAAACTTCTACTCCCCAAAAACTCTAACAGAATTAATTGCTATTGCTTTTAACCATTAATTGTATAGTAATCTATTATGGCAGGTAAAGGAAACTAAAACAAGTACTAATAGTAAATATTTCCATGATAGTTTCTAGGAGTTGCATACATTTCTTTACATAAAATTTACGTAAATTCACTTAAGTTTATCTAATTGTTGCACTAATCATAGCAAGATTCCGAGGCACTAGGAGTTTAAATAGTGTGTCCAATATCACATACCTAGTGATAGAGCAGGAATTTCTACTGAGGCAATCCAGGATTTGAATTCTTGTCTTTGACCTTTGTACTACACAGCTTCTCTGAGAATAAGTAGCTCCAGAAATAGAAGTTGGTGGCTAAGAAATATAAAGTTTTGGCCTAAGTAGTAAGGAGGAGGGTAGTGACAAGTAAAGACAAGTAGTACTGAGTATTGCAAAAATGGGGAGGATGAGAGGTCTTCATATTGTGTATATAGGACTGTAAACTGGTATTCATTTTGGGGAAGAGGCCATTTTAAAAGATTTATCAGAATGGAGACTGAATTACTCTTAGCCAAGTGAGCCCACTTATAAAGATGTCCACTGCAGCATTATTTGTAACACTCTAAAAATAGAAACTTGTTTCTGAGTCTATACTGATAGTATTATAATTAGAGTAATGACTATTAACTCAAACTAATAGACCATTATGACTTCTAGTGTTCCCTCCTAAAAATGGGATGTTTAATAGTAATCTTGGAGGACTTTTCAAAGTACCATTTTATTACCACAAACTACCCTCCATCTAATACTCTCATTCTTCAATATAGACATTAGGACTCAACTAGTTCCTGTGATAATCACTGGTATAGTAACTAGCTCAGTCTACAGGGAAATTGCTTCTTCCCTCAGAATGTTACAGTAGATGAAAAGATGAAAATCAATAAGGAATAGAAGGAATGATATTATTATCTTACATGGCTTTTCCATACCACATTTTTGCTAAGATGTTTGACATGTTATTTCATGTAAACCTCTTAAAATTGTATAAAGCTTAGTCTATAGCTTCTATTGTAAAGTTGAAGATGCAAAGGCTCGAAATGAAATAAATTTTCTAGAATCTCACACTCTGTAAATGGGAGAAGTAGGACATAAATGCAGGTATTGCTTTCATGGGTTTTGATTGGATTTTGACATATTAAAATCAAATTTGTCAGGGAGTTTTGCAAATATAATTCATAAATTTAAAATGGATCCATATTGAACATGTGTCAGTTCCTAAATGAAGATCACTAATATGTATATAGTGCTTAAATTATTCCAGGCTGAGTCTCCTTCAGTCAATATAAATTTCTACCCTGTTGTTTCTCATCCAATATATTGAGTATTCAAGGATGCTAATAGCTCTCCCTTATGACCGAGTCTGGAGTAAGACATAAAATGGACCTCTGTTATTCCTATTCTAGAAACTGAGTACATAAAAAGACAGTGAGACCGTACAAATGTCATCTTCCTTATTACTGCAATTTGGTGCTTTTCAGATTGCTTTGCAAATTAGAGGTAGCTTGTAATATGTGAGCTCCTTATATCCTCTCTATACCTGAGAAATTGGAGCTATTCTTTTGTCTGTACACTTCTCTGGCAGTTTTAATGGAACAACTCCCATCTATAATGTCTGAAGATTTAACTTCTATCTATTCTGTGTTCCTACTGCTTAATTTTCAGTGATATTTACCCATTCAAATATATTAAATTTTAGACTTCTTTTGAATACTATCAAGCTTATAGAAGGAAATAAAATTTGGATAAATTATTATCAAAACAACTTATGTCATCAGCAACTTAATTTCCAACTGAGAGATAGTTTATTGAACCAGAGACAATATAATTATAAGCCAAAATGATTATGTGGGTAAATGTGAACTTCATCCTTTCTTACCCCAAGGAATCTTTTAGAATTTTTAAAATATCTTTGCATATTTTTCCTATTATTTACTGTAAAACATTAAAAAAAATCTACTGCACTTGGCATGATATGTTTTGTCTGTAATCTTGGTTGTTTTCTTTCAATTAACTTTTCCTCCACCATAATTTATTAAAAAACTTCCTAGTCTTCTCTTGTGGAAATTTAAAAAAAATATTGTATCAGAATATAAAATTTTACATAAGGACACATAAGTAGAAATAATTTCACAGCAATGCTGTTGATATCATCTCTTTTCATTTATAAGCCAAAAATTCATTTTCTGTAGGATAAAGGATTTTATAACTTTTAAAAACTATCCATAAAACCACTGTTATTGACTGTAACCATATCCTAAAGTGTTTTTTTTTTTCATTTTACCACCAAGTTTTGCAACTAAAACTTGGTAGATACATAGATACTTAGTTTATGTTGATAGGAAGTTTGAAAAATAATTATTGTGGTATTTTACTTAAAAACATTTTAACAAATTTTAGATCTTGCCTTATTAAAATTATCATAGCAGTGTATTTTATTTTTATTTCTCAAAATCAGTAACACACTAAGATAGATAAAATAAACAAAACTAAACAAAGAAGTAAATATTCCTTTACCCAACGTTCAGTCAACCTTTATTTTGCCCGTAACATACTTATCTCTGTTCAGTTGTATTGCATGTACATTATTTACTAAAAACAAAGGTCTTATTTTACTTGCGCTTTAAATAGCTTATTTTTTACTGACTAGGAGAATTTTGTAATATCCTTAATGATTTATTTTAAATTGTGTATTTTTATTAGAATTTTTATCAAGTAAGATATACAGTTGTTGTGGCCATGTTTGAAATGTTTCTGTGTTGTGTGATTTTCAATTTTCATGGCTTGTTTTTTCACATGTCTATCTGGATAAAATAGAACCAGGCTATTTGCTTCAGTATAGGATCTACTGCTTTATCATACCTGCACAGCATTAAATTTCTAAAATGCTGAATGCCAGGAATCTCACTTGGTATTATAAATTAAGCTTTCCCTTTCTTTTACTTTCTCTTCAATAAAAGTTGCCTCTTGGAAATGAAAATCATTTGCTATCTACAAGTGACCTACTCTCAATGATTCACAGATAGATCAGTGCTATTTATTTATAAGGCTTTCAAAACTAATAATTTTCAAAGAGATAAATTCCACCAAAAAGAATCCATTTAAAAAGTCACATTTCAGGTTTAAGATGTATAATGGGTTGAACAATGGAATCTAAATTACTTTTTATTTTTACTTATTTACAAAATTATTCAGTTACTAATTTTTATGGCAGTTCTTCCCATGAATAATTTGATGGTATGATATAAATAAGATATCTACTTGAATTCACATGCAATATATTTACTCCCAGGAATTTTTATGTCCTAAGGATAGTGAAAACTGTATTTTAGTATCATCAAATATCAGTGTTAGAGTTATATCAAAATAGTATTTCTGTACTATAACTGTATTCGGTTACCATAATTGTAATGAATAAAATGAATTTCTTCATATACATTCCCCTATAAGCTGTGTATGACATGTCTCCCGAGTTTAGACTGTCTACAGGCTATTGCTTTGAGGATGAAGACTTTCGTTGTACAACTGTCTGTCTGCAATATACACAGAAAGCCCAGGGTTAGATGTAAAGTGAGAGCACACAAGGAAGGAGGTAAAACCTTTGGTTGATCCTTTCCTAATGTCCCTATTTCAGCCCATTTAACAGCCTATGGTTTTTGCTCTCAAGAAAACAGGAACATCAATGAATAGCATTTGATTATGTCTTTTATCCCAGTGTGAGCAGCTGTCACTTGGTAGTATTGGCCATACTACATTTTATACATGGGTTTTATAAAATTGCCTCAGTTAAGGTAAAAACCCATATAAACGTCCTCCATAGGGAAGGACAAGTAGGGAATTCACAAACTAAGCAGCAATTTTATAACTTCATGATATTATGAAGACCTTATTTCTTTCATTGTATAAGACAATCTTTAGTCTTTATTATGGCTAGTACCAACTATACACAAATAGTGATATTTTGGTATTTACACATTTTAAATGCTGCGATTTAAATCTTACTTTTGAATATAAGGTTCAGTTACTGTTCAGCCATAGAGAAATATGTATGGTCTTAAGCTGAGTGGCAACTACCCTATAAGACTTTAAATAAACTGATGCTATATTTCTTGCTTGTCCTCTCTGCTGAGAGTACTTATCTAAGCTTTAACATTTTCCAGCACATTATTTGGCAACTACCTCCTTTATTTTCTCTCAGGGCAGTTAGAAGTCCTCTTGGACTGCTCTCTCTGCCTGTTATATCCAATCTATCAGTGAGTCCAGTGAGTTACACAATCAAAATAAACTCTGAAAGTTAACCTCTTGTTAGTCCTTCTACTGCTATTGCTTTGGTCTAAATCACCATCAGGTATTGTCCAGGTGATCAAAGAGACTCCTGCCTAAGCTTTGTGCTTCTCTGTGTGTTCCATCCACACTAACTGTTGCACAACATAGACCAAAGCCTTAAACAAAGTTTGATCACATCACTCTTCATCTCAAAACCCTATGCCTCACATCTCATCGAAAATAAAGCCAAAGTTCCCACAGCAGCCTAAAAGGCCTTATATAAATTGACCTTTCCTTCTTCACTCTTCCTTCCGCACTGCTTCTTGCCTTGTTCTTTCCCTCATCTCAGTACCTTCACCTGTTCTTTCTTCTCCAGCTATACCCCTTAGTACACTTTTGACACTCCAGATGGTCTCTCAAGCTAGGGCTTTTCCTCCTCTTCTTCCTAGATTGCTGTTTCCTTATATACTTACATGGGGGCTTCCCTCTTCTTTTCCACAAGTTTTCACAAATGTCACCTTCAACCATGTGCTTCCCAATCACTTTCTTTAAAATCACAACTGTCCACAACTCAGAATACATTCCCATGTCCAACACTTAATCATATTTGTTATGCTGTCCCTTTGTCTCTTTGACCAACCTGCATGTGTCTTATTCTCTCCATTAGAATGCATTGGGGGAAATATTCCTTTGAATTTTGTATGCTACTGTAAACTGGTACATAGAATGGTATGTGTTATATTAATTGCAAATGGATGTACTTCTACCGAGACTTTATATGCACAGAGAAGTGTGCTAGGTGGATAATTCTACAACAAAGCCTATTAGTTTAGAATCTATATTTGTGCTATCAAAGCTAAGTTTATGCCATTTTATGAGAGGTCACCAGCCTTCACCTTAAGTGCAGCACATGAAAATGTTGGAAAATCATGTTGATAATGTGAATTAACATATAAAATGAAATCAACCTTCAATAAATCCTTACAAAAAAGGGTTCCATGTTAGACAATGTGAGGATTTACTGAACTACAAAGGATGGTATCTCTTTATAATTTAATTGATAAGCTAGAAGAGGGGTGCCTCAAACTATAATGCATAATAAATAATTAAATATCAATATCAAACAAGAAATTTATTATTACCGAGGCTTAGTTGCTTCAGCTGTAAAATGTATTTGATGAAAAAACGTCAATGGTTTTTATAATTTTGCTTGTGGATATTTTATTTACTTATTTTTTGTAATACTTGAGAGTTGAACCCAGCACCTTGCATATACTTTGCAAGTGCTCCACCACTGTGCTGCACCCTCAGCCCATTTTTTATTTAATTTTTATCTTGGACAGGGTCTTGCTAAGTTATGCAGGCTGCCTCTGGTTTTGAACCTGTGATCCTCCTGTCTCTGCCTCCTGAGTTGCTGGGATTACAGGCATTCATTGGCTTGTGGAAATTTAAAAATTTTAAAAGCCCACATATTTCTCATAGATAATCTGAGATGAAAGGCTGCTGGATGGCTGAGCTTCAGATCCCTGACCCTGGGCCCACCCTATCCCGCGTCAACTAGAAAAGCTTTGCATTTCAGTTTTCCCTATCGCACTGACACCTATGATTTTCTTTGAGCAAGGAGAGCCAATCCTACCCCCCAACAGTTGAAGCTACACCAATGCTCCAATAATCTATGATATAATACTTTTTCCATAATCTTAAAAATGAAAACCTGTAACCATCATCACAATATGTTTGCTTTCTGAGTAAAACAAGGATAGAGGAGGACTTTTGAGATTCCATTTGTTTCAGATCTCCTAGGATCTCCTAGGATTCTTTTCCTCAATCATGAGGGATATGGTTCCTGCCAGTTTATATATGAGGATTCCTAAGTGCAGATGCAGTACATTGACCAACAATATCAAGATTTGTTATGATTCTCAGGGGCATTTAATATTCCTTTCTGAGGCACTGAACAGTTACTGTTATTGTGGACTTGTAATTCTCCATTTTGAAAGAGAAAAATAAATAAATAAAAAGAAATCAAATGATGTGTTTTGTATTCTATTCAAAGGTACCTATAATCACAGAACCAAAAAAAGTTAGGACAGATTTACTAATAATTTTTCCCTTCATTAGTCCCAGAATGCTCATGGAAAATGATCATAAATTAATCATTTGAATAACATTTAGTAAACTAGAGCTGCCTCTTCTTAATTTAAAAACCTTCCTAAATATTTAACAAAAGGGCTTCACAATGACATAATTTTACCACTGACCACTTTCTATATACAATAAAAAAAAATTCTTATACTTAGTTATTCTACACATACTCAACATAAAATTCTCCTTAGAAATTTATACCCCTTGTGCAGTATTCCTTTAAAAGATAGTAGATTAATCCTGACAGGAATATATATTTTTATTCTACCAGGGAAATCTTAATAGCATAGCTAAAAATACAGAAACAACAAGTGGTTATGCTATTGACAAGCTGTGAGCACATATTGGTCCATTGCATGTATCCTAGGGGTACATGAATTTCAAGGGCAGAGAATATCCCTCTTTTTGTTTTTTGATCTGTCTTGGACAGATACATCTGTTGGAACTGAAGTCACATAACACACATTAGTTGAAGTTCTTTTGACAATCAGACAATGAAATATCACAAAGGACCCCATTCTTCCTCTCATATATGTCATCCTTGAACTGTATCATGCTTGAACTGCAGATATTGCACCATACTATTTGCAGTTGGTACATATTTTTAAATATAATCTCTTTCTAAAGTGCCTATATATTTATTTATACTAAAGGTAAAATCTGGTACAGTTGCTCTCAAATCCATAGCTATGAAAGCTTTTACATAATGATTAATGTATCTTCAGTTCCCAACAGTATATTTACTCTCTCTTTATTTGTGACATTAAAGGGAAACTGTTTTCCAAGTCACTTAATAACAAGTTTTATTTCACCCAATCTTTAAAAAACAAAAATAGCCAGCATTTAGTAGGGTACAATGGCACAGGGACTCAGGAGGAGGAAACTGGAGGATCACAGGTTCACAGCCAGAGGCTATAACATAGCAAGATCCTGTCTTAATAAAAAAAGGGATTGCAGGTGCAACTAAGTAATAGAGGACTTGCCTAGCATGTGCAAGGTCCTAGGTTCAAACCCCTGTACTGAAAGGGAAAGAAAGCCAGTTTTTGAGTATGTGCTCTTTTCTCAGCAAAGATCTCTGTGATTGACTCAAGAATGACAAATGTTGATCCTTCTAAAAGGAGATTATGAGTTATTATGGTAAATGTATAAGTATCCAACATATTCAAGAAAATCCATGATGGTTAGGTGTTTTGATTCTCATTCACATCTGTATATCCATTTTCCAGAGACTGTCCCAAGCATGGTAAGCACACAATCAGTAGTTGTATAATAAATACCATAGTTAACACTGTAGTTAGGATAATTACTGTTGTTTTTAGGTGCTTTTGAGTCATGTGCAATTCAGTGACTCTCATAGGGTTTTCAATGGCTGATTGTTTCAGGATTGTTTTTGTTTTTGTTTTTGTTTTCCTTCAGGAGTGGATTGCCACATCTTTCTCCTATTTGTGCATTCCTGGGGATCAAACCCAGGTCCTCAGAAAGTGTGGAGCAGCACTCTACCAACTGAGCTAAACCCCAGCCCATAACCACAGTATTATTGTTTTTGTTAGGTGCCGTGGAATCCTGTCCGACTCATAGTGATTCTTATAGGGTTTTTAAAGGCAGATTGTTTCGGGATTGCCTTGTTAGTTGCTTGCCACATCCTTCTCCCATTTTTCCGGTGCTGGGAATTGAACTCAGAGACTGCAGAGCGGCGCTGTACCAACTAAGCTAAATCCCAGCCCAATTGCAGTGTTAGTATGTAATTAATATAATTACAGTAATATAAACAAAGTACCAAAAGAGAAATCATATCCTCCATATGAATATGGAAAGAAATTTACACTTAAGTTTCATTTTACAACATATAGACCAGGATTGATTCTGGTAGTAAAAAGAAAGTGTGGGGCGCGCGCCTCCCAGTCCAGCCTGAAAGTTCGGACGGGCTGCGCCGCCGCGCACACAGATACTAAACACAATTCACTTGGGACCCTCAGGTGAGGGGCGCAGACTCCCGCGGCCCTCGGGACCCCAGCGGAGATGGGAGAAAGGAAAAGCCTCAGGCGCTTTTGCCTTCCAGGGTCAAACACCTGTGTTGGTCGTCTCGGTGGTCAAGAGGAGACAGCTGCCGCTTCCTCAGTGATCAGACCGAGAGCAGGTTCTTTTCCTTGTCGAGGATTGCGACGGGAGAGCATTATTTCCTCATCAAAGGTTCGGGGGAGAGCAGCGGGAGAGGCGCTTCCTCATCTGTGGTCCGGGCAGGAACAGGCGAGAAGGCGCAGAAAGGGGTGCCAGAAAGTCCGTGCCAAAAAAAAAGACCGAGCTGCCGCAGCGCAGCTCTTTATATAGTTCGCCCTTGGAATGGCCTGAGCCAATCAGCTTTCAGTCCAATTGTCCAATCAGGAAGGGTTTTGTACAAACATGCAACCAAGTAGATTTCTAATTTACAAACCAGATATTCAAACTCCATTTTCCCAGTTTGGGAGTTTTTACCAATTTCCTCCCAATTTTTCCCTACAGAAAGTATATATTTTAGAAAACAATATAAGCAAAAGTTACCAGATGTGAACTTGAGGAATTCCAGGAAGGATAAAATAAAAGGTATGTAAATGAATATTAGATTGGGACTAGATTTAAGTTGGCTTTAATTATTGAATATTAATAAACACTAATATGACATGGCCAAGTGGATATGGTTGAAATATATATCTGGTGTTAATGTAGATGGTAAGTTGTAAGGATTACATGAAGAAAGGACAGTATAAGCATCTGAGTTCCTATCATAATTTATTTATAATTATTTGACCATGGTATCCCTCAAATTATCTTTCCTTCCAATAAAAAAGTCTAAAATGCATTTAAATAAGCCATGATTAGCTGTTTGGAAAAGGACCTGGCAGCACAATCCCAAAACAATCCCCAAACAATCAGCCATTGAAAACCCTATGAAGAGCAGAGAAGAATTGATATAGTGCTGGGCATAGCACGGTGTCCAGAGTGTTTCTTTCTGTTTTACATAGAATCACTATGAGTCAGACCCAGGGCACCCCACAACAACAACAATTAGCTGAATGTTTTTTGGGGGAAGGTGGATTGTCCCTTTATATAAACTAAATTAAAAACTTCAAGAATAAAAATATTTGGCCATATATCCCAACAGTAACCAACTTATGTCCATTTGGCACAGCAATTCTCTTTATATCATTTTATTAGAATTTGAGGGAATTTCTGATAGTGATTTCTCTGCTTGACCGTATTGTTTGGCTTAATCATATTCCTTGATCACCAAGTGGAAGATATTAGTAAATAATATATTTAGCTTCTCAAAACTCTTTGCTCACATAACACGATTGGGTGTTTTTCCTATTAGTATTTCTATTAGTAAAATTTATAAAGCTACCCATAACCAAGCAGCAATTTACCATTATTTATACAAAATATAAGCAATAGTAAAAAGAACCTGTCATTATTAAATAACTTTTTGCCTTTCCTATTAATTTTGATAGTTGGTCTAGCTTATTTTTTGGTGGATACACTGTAACTTTATTCATTTATCATTAATCTATGTGTTATATGTCTAAATTGCTATTTTAAAAACATTTCTCTCATTACCAATTTTTCTTTTAGATGGCTTCCCAGTTTAACTATTTCAGAGATGCAAACAAACTTGCATATACACATCCACTGGCCAAGTCACGAATTTGGTCTAGTTAAATCAATAAACCCCTTAAATAATTATTTTCAGGAAAAATCTTTAGTCAGAATTTTCTAAAAACACCCTTTTAAAACATGGACTCTTACTAACCTGATCTTGCCTAGGTTCAAGCTAAAATTTTTTAAAGATTCAGATTTTTAAAATCTTATTTGACTTATTAAACTGAAGTAAAGTACTGCTGTAGTTTAGGTTTCTCTCTTAAGGTTTTGCCAATCTTTGTTTGTCCTCTATCACACAACTATCAATCTGCAGAAAACAATCTTCTTCAACTGTCCAATGCCCAAAATGAAAAAAAAATATCCAACTGTCATATTTTTAGAATCACTTATATTAAAGTGAAATTTTAAATCTAACCAGTATATATTTAAATAATAAATTAGAAAACATTATTATTTTCATTATGAAACCTGTCAGTTATAATGAAAAACAGAATTTTTAGCTCAAAAAATTAACTGTAACCATATTTTTGAAGCATCTTTACTAGAGACTAACCTGCAAAGCTATGTAAAAAATTTTTTTAAAGTTATAACTATGTTGTGTTGCAGTGGAATTGTTTGCATTTCCCTTAGTTCATAAAAGCTGGGAAAGTAGGAATCTTGATTCTTCTTTGATTTCTTCACTACAGCTCAACATACTGCCTTTACATGGTAGGTATTCAGTATACCTCTGAATAAGTGAATGGATACTTAACCAAACTCAGTCAGATACCAATAAAGTCATCTTTAAAGTCAATAAAGGCATTCAGTCAGCATCAAATGAAACTGAATTGGAAATGTTATCTGAAGAAAATCAGTTTAAAACCAAACTAGAATAAGGTATATAATTCCCCCTGGGCAAGGTGTCACATACCTATAATTCCAGCAACTTGGGAAGCAAAGGCAGGAGAATAGCAAATGTGAGGCCAGAGGCAGCTTGCATAACTTAGTAAGACACTGACTCAAAATATAAAATATGCTACAAGTGCAGCACAGTTGTATAGGACCTGAAAAGTATTTGCAAAGCCCTAGGTTCAATGCCTAGGTACCATAAAAACAAAAACAAAAACAAACAAATAAATAACAACAAGAAGAAAAAAGTATGTATTTCCCTAAAAGTAGAATGGGACCAGAAATTCAAATCACATTTCCATGTGAATAATGAGGCAGGTTAGTGGGTTTCAATTTCAATTTAGTTTTTTTCTGGGGGCAGAGGGATAATGTGTGCCAGCCATGCTTCTGTGTCTCTGCCAATTTAGCCCCATATTTGCAAACAGTGTTTCTACACAGATCAGGACAGAGATGAAAAAAGAGATATTGTCAAAAAATCTTCACAACCTTGCATCAAGGGCTGCTATTATAGAAATTAAATGTGAAGTCATGCATACCATTAAATGAATTTATTTGTGGTCTCCAAAGTGTCCTTTTCTCTCCTTTAGAGAAATCGTAAATAGCTTCTGCTAATATAAATAGCCCAAAGCCACATTTAGACTAATGCAGCTTAAATGAGATTTTAACCCTAGACCTCTCTTTTTAAAAGCTTACTTTCTAATTTGATAGTGCAATTTATAGAAAACTGAAGGATATGATGTTGATTAGGTTCATACAATGAAGGAAAAGTTACCACCCTAAGGTCAACATCTGTTGACTCTGAAAATGACAAGCAATATTCACAGTTTGAAGTATTGGCTGTCTATGACAAGGTCATTAGCAATTCTACCTCATAATTTCCAGAAACTTCATAATAAATGCAAGTATAGCAAAATTTGAAGGAGACAGTTTTTCTGCCGAAGTGCTTTTTATAAGTTCTGCCCACACAGCTTGTAGGTTAATAGAGGTGCAACAGTAAGGTTGGATGCAATCAACTTTGATTGTGGACTTATGGGAGCTGGTTCGTTTTTGCCTTGAGTTCCCTACACAAGAATGCAATTAAGAAACAAGCAGTTTAATGACGTTAATGATTGGTACTCAGAACACAAAGGTGTTGGATTAATCACAAAGTCTGAGGCTGATTCAGGAACAAATCTTCTCAATATGCACTATTCATTTCTACTGGTCTCTTTGGGTCTTTACAGTGACTCCTGAGATATAGCATGCCTAAGCTAATCAGTTTTGGGGGGCGTGGGAGCCAAAAAGTTCTTTTGTGATGATGGTATAGTTGTGATGATGGTATATTCTCAAAGGTACAACTAGACAGTTTCTCTTTGAAAGCAAAAGTTGATGTCCATTTTAATTATGAGCTGTTTAATATTTAGAAGCAACATTTCTAAATTCTTCCTGGATGAAGTAAGGCTAAAGTATTTCTAGAAATATTTACTAAAATATTAACAGACAGACATACAAAAATACATATTTGTGTGTATTACTTTCTAGGATTATCAGAAATAATTATATTTTGAATCACTAAAAGTCATTCATACTACTTAAAATCAATTCATTTTAGTACCTAGGACAGTAGTAATCACATGGTATTATGTAAATAATTTTGTCTACAATTTTAAAAGGTCAACAGACTGACTATAAGTAGTTCAGAAGAAAATGGAGGAAAATAAATGTCTCATGCATTTTTCAAAATATTGCAAATACCTTTGAACAATAATATAAACAAAGGACCATATTACCCAAAAAGCTTTTTGGACAATAGATCTTCCAACATGTGGTCAGAAATAGGTTTTAATTCCTTGTTCAAAAAATATCAAAAATAAATCCTTATAGAAAATTATATTTTACTCTATATAGTTTATTTAGAGGAAGAAGGAAGAAGTCAGTTCAGTTAAACCTCAAACAAATAGCTTATTTCTTAGGAAAGTACAAATTCCAAAGAATAACAGAGTAGGAATTTAACAGGAAATAGAACAGGGAAATGGAAGTGCTAAATAAAAATGTTACCTGAAAATTTTAATGGAGGATATAAATAAATCTCAAGTCCAATCAATAAATATATTCCTCATGCCTCATGCCTGTGTAATGTTAAATATGCTCCAATCACTTGAGACAAAGTCAACATAAAATAATATGCACTGTTCCCTCCTTTCATGTGCCATGTTTTTTGTTTGCTTGCTTGCTTATTTGTTTTAAAGACTATTGAGCAGCACATCCTTGATTTAATTATGATATTCCAGTACCTTTGGCAAAAAGAGCTATATTCAATCACTTCCTTCTCCCATTCACTTAGTATTTGTAACTATTCTCTAATTATTCAACTGTTTTTAAAAGATCTTTGGTTACATTTAAGGCTTCTGGATGCTGCAAAAAGATCTGTGTATAATTTCTCAGGCATAGGAACTGAAGCCATTTGAAGCACTCACCTAGCCCCAAAGCTTGCCTTATTTCAGGCTAGTGGTAGAATGCAAGTTCATTCTCTGTGCAGCATAAAGTCACAGGGAATCAACAAACTTTTAGGGAAAAAATTAGTAAACTGAGATGAATTTTATTGGGTTTTAAATTTAGAATGCATGACGAGAATAGGAATTTAGATTCCAACAGAAAAATAATATTTACATCCCACAAATACGCACTATAAGAAAACAGTGTACACATCCTCTATTCCAGGTATCCATATATTCTCATGGCATTTACAGACCTAGATTCTGCTGATATCTAAATCAATCCTTCGCTGGGAAACTGTTAAGAGACTTTCTAATTCCAAAGCTCTCTAATGTCTAATCAGAATGGGAATTTAAAATTGAAGCCTAGGGATGAGTTAGTAAGTGAGGACAAGGAATAATGGAAAACAAAGTGTGCAAATTACATTTGAGAGCCAAATCTTCTTTGAATGCCTCATACCTGGTTGATTGACCCTATTTTATAGTTTTTTTTCTTTCTTGTTTTCTATTCCTTAGCTATAATTCTGCTTTTTTTACTGGTGGCAAGATGATAACTTTAAATCTTTCCCTTTATATATATAGTACAAAGTCAGGGAGTGTTTTTATATTGAGTTTACTGAAATGGACTTTGGAGATAATCCAGCACTATGTATTTATTTATTATAATGACAGTGGAGCCTACAGGGCATATTGTCTTGGCATATATAGAAAAGCCAGTCAGTGGGGCTCAGAGCCCAAGCCTGAGTCTTCTGACTCTCAGGTTGTATCTGAGTTGCATATTCTGACTAATACACATTGCACCCCTACTCCTTTCAACACAACTTGCTATCTTTACATATGATTAAAACAGAGAAAATTATATCTTGAAGTTGGCTTATTTAGTAAAAATCTATGTGCAATAAGTGGGATTTTCATAATGAGAATGCCTTGATGGTTTTAATGTGTGCTTATATTTTACTTGGTTTGTTTATAATATACACTGTTAGATATTTTTAGGTGTAAAACAAAGTTTAGTGTTATTACCCAACAAGGATAATATATCTTGGATGCCTTTCAACCACTAAATCAAAGGTATCACTCTAGCAAGTATTCTCTCATCATCAGTTTTTCTTTGCTACTAATTTATTTCTAGCCATGCAAATATGATGTTATCTCTCTAAGATTAAATAATAAATAAAAACTTCTGTTAACCCCATTTTCTCTGCCATCTGCCAGTTATATCCTCCCCATTTCTTGCTCTATTTTGCAGCAAATTCCCTGCAATTGTTTGTACAATGTTTCTTTCACATATTCTCTCTCACAAGTGCTCTAGTCATACTTCTACCCCTATTATTCCACAGAAACCTGCCTTGTCAATGTCACCAATGCCCTCCAAATTGCTAAACCTAATGATCCAGTCTCAGAACCTATTTTATTTAATCTTATCAGTGGCATTCGATTCAGTTGATCAGTCTGGCCTCCTTGATCCATTTTTTTCTTAGCTTCTGTGATATTGCACTTTCTGGCTCCTTCTATCTCACTGATTTCTCTTTTAACGTCTCCTTTACTCATTTTTCATCTTTTTCTGATGTCTTACTGTTGAAGTGCTCTAGGTCTCAGTCATTGGTTCTCTTCAGTTTTTGCTGCATCTTTGTTATGTCCTTATCTAGTTTCATGGCTTTAAAATGACTTCCAATGCCAATGATTTCCTGAATTACATCTCTGAGCCATTTTTTTCCCTTATAGATTCCATATTTACATAGGCACCTCCCTCCTGGACTTTTCTACATGGATGTCTAAAATACATATCTAATGCAAAATTTCCAAAAAGAAGTCTTTCATGTTCTCCATCTCACATTAATGCAACTGCATGTGCATAGTCACTTAAACCAACAACCTTTTAAAGTCCTTTGTGATTCCACTCTTTATCTCATACTTCACAATTCAACACACCAGAAATGCCATTTGCTCTACTTTCAATATATATTAACAATCCTACCAGTTCTTTTTTTTTTTATTAGAAATTTTTAATGTACATCATAATGTGATTCATTTTGACATGCTTTTCGTTGTGACAATTATCATATATGCAATTTGATAAGCATTATTCATATAGGTTACCCCTTACCCTCCTCTATGTTTCCCCCCTCCCCCCTTTGAGGTCAATACAAATGGACTAAAAATCACATGTAATTGTTCTAACAAGATAGAAACAAAGACCACTACAGGAAAAGTTTCTATCTTAAACAGAAATGGAACCCAAGGGCATATAGAAAAATACTATATAGTAAAAGATAGAGAAGACTTGGATGGGAAATCCTACCAGTTCTTATCACCTGTATTCCTAAACCTTGAGCCAAACTGTCGTCATCTGCATCATGAATTTCAATAGGAGGCTCTTCATAGATTTCCCTGCTACAACATCTCTACCTTTAGAATACATTTTATTTTACATTTATCTTGTTATTTATAATGCATATTTATTTTCTAGCTTTTTTGAAGTATAATTGGTATGTAAAAACTAGAAGAAGAGGACCCAAGGAAGCTTTTTGAGGTTATATACAGAAACATAAGTAAAAATCTAATATGAAAAGAGTATAAAAGAATTGAGGCAGAGTTAAATAGCTATGTTTTTCCAGAACACTTGACATTGCAATATATAGAGGCAGTCTAAAGCCCCAATGCTCCAAATAATTATGCTATGACCCTATGCAAAGCATTTAATCTAACTTGCTTAATTTTTTTATTAAGTGAAGTTTAACTAGATTAACTCTAATAATTATTTCTGTTATGAAAATTTATAATTCAACAATTTACATCTCTAAAATAATATAATTCTCTGTATAGTCATATAAAAATTTAACACGTTTTATTTTGGGGAGGCCTTATTTGTTTTTTGTTTTGTTTTGCTTTGCTTTGCTTTGTTTACAGAATCTTAATATGTAGCCCATGCTTGAACTCATAATCATCCTGCCTCCTTCTCTCAAATGCTAAGATTACAGGTGTGGGCCACTACACCTAAGCAAAATATAAAAGTTTTTCTTATAATTTAAATATTTACTTATACATGTGAAAATACTACTATATGGATTTGGCAACAGTCATTACATTAATTAGGCACATTATAAACTATCAATTGAATTAATATATTATAAATATGTTAATATAAAATAGATGACAAAGTTGTAGAATTTCAAGGAAATTCCCTAATCAAGGTTGAACTTTTCTAGTGATAATGTCATAGGATTATTTTGGCCACCAGAGGGCCCTCATACAATTTCTTCCAGCATTAACATTTTTAAGAATTATTCAAATATTGTCATTGGAAATGATAATAAGAAAGAAACAATAAGGTATCACCAAGCAAAAAATATTAATGATTACAGGGAGTATTTCTCTTTTTGAATATATTTGAACTATAATAAACTTTAAATTTAGTATGAAACCATTAACTAAACACCCAAATCATAAAGCAATAGGGAATCACTTCCTATTCTTTGCATGTATCAGTTATTCTCAACTTCTCTCCTATATGTTTAGAAGAGATTCCATTCCTAGATATTTGCAATTATTAAAAAAATTGATAAAATTCAAGGTATTAATGTATTCTGACATTCTAATGTGAAATATATATACATGATGCGTTGTAATCATTAATCTACCATATTCATAAGAAAATTTCTACAAACACATTTGGTAAATTATTCTGAATGTGTTAGAAACCTACTGATATTTCCAATTAAAACCTAAGTAGTGATTTTGCATGAAGGCAACAGTAAAAAGAGTTTATCTTTTGACTGACTCCAGAAACCAAGAGAATGCAAAATTTCATAAAAACAAATGACAATTTAAAACAGTTTACCTTAAATTGCAAACATAGTTCACTGGAAAAATTTAACAGATAACCTCCAATATGAGGAATGGGTTTGATCCACTGAGAAAAACAAATAAAATATTACTCGTACATGTTTCAGCTTGCATATCACATTTGTAATGGTTTATCATTCCTCAAATGAATACGGGAGTCGACTTTATTAAGTCCTTATATTTGCTTCCCTTTAAATAGAATTCTTGAAGTAATAAGATATGAGATAACTCTGCTCTCTTTCTTGACAAAAAGAGCCTTGAGTGTGTTTGTGTGTGTGTATGTGTTTGTATTTCTATTTCTACCATTGTCATCTCTGTATGTATATGTTTATGGTAAAAGGTAAGAAAATGTTTGGAAAATATGAGAAAGAAGTTTTGACATTCAATATATGAACTAGTCTTGACTACAAACATATCATAAGGAAATGATGCTGGAAAATCCTCCCACATGGAGGAACAAAAACATCTGGTTTCATAATAACTACTAGTTTTTTTTACTATGCTTATTTTTTTAAAAGAAAAGTTATAGTTGGATATTTTGTAATCATAGCATGTTCTCTCATAGAAAACATAGGAAAACCAAGTTATAAGGCCAAGCATGGTAGCACATGCCCATTACCCCATTGCTTTCCAGGAAGAGGTAGGAAGATTTCAAGTTCCAGGCCAGCCTGGTTTATATAGTGAGACCTCATATAAAAAAAAAAAAAAAAGAAAAGAAAAAAGAAAGGAAAGGAAAAAGAAAAGAAGGAAGTAAGGGAGGCTGGGAAGGAGGAAGAGAGAGAGGTAAGAGAAAGAGAGAGAATTAAATTGACATGTTAATAAGACTTTAATGAACTTTTAGATAAACAAATTGGCAAAATTTAAAATTTGGATAATTCTCAAGGCACAACTCCTCAGATGCTTTTGAGAGTGTTCGGTGGGGGGCTCACTGATGCTACAACTTTGGAGAGCAGATGCCAGATTAAGAGGTCATATTCTTAATGCAAAAATTACAGTGCTAGCAATATGTTTAAAGAATTTTTCAGACTCCTTTAAGTACCATGTATTACTATTTGTTTATGAACTACAAAATAACCTAAATTTCCAGCAATATAGAGTCAATAAAATAAATTATTTTACATCTAAACTATGAAATACTGTGCAATTGTTGACCACACAATAAGAGTGTTCTGCATGTGCCCACAGGGAATGCTGCCAAGATAAACAGAGTATAAAAAGCAAAGTGTAAAAGAAAAGAGTATATCATATGAAGTGTGATCACATTTTGTAGTTAAAAGAATATGGAATAGCTATGTAGTTTCAGGGGCTGGGATTTAGCTCAGTTGGTAGAGCACTACGCTGCAATCTCTGAGGTCCTGAGTTCAATTCCCAGCACTGCAAAATGGGAGAAGGGCCTGGCAATCCACTCCCAAGGTAATCCTGAAACAGTCAGCCATTGAAAACCCTATGAGGGTCACTATAAGTCGGACTTGACTCAACGGCACTTAACAACATGTAGCTTCAGATTGTCTCATAAAAAAAAAAAAAAAAACTCAAGAAGGAAAAAAGATGAGAGGTTGGAAAGACAGTTTTTACATTCTTGGTTCACCTAACAGTTACGGTTTGCTTTTTATAACAAATTAGGGTCTTTACTATTTGGATGATTATTGTAGGTTGTTTTTGTTTATCACAAGCATTATCTTCCCTTAGGATCATAGACTATATTCTTTTTTTTCTAGATCAGAATGAAAGTGTCATTTTCCTATAGATAAGACAGATCTCATTTATTAAGATCTCACTGTGTGACAGGCTAGTTTAGTTGTCACATGACTCATTAAAGTGCATATACACATTCTACCTATTTGAAGGATAAAGAGACGGAAGCAGAGAGAGTTTAAGCAACTAGCCCCAAACGACAGGCTGAACATTATTAGGAACCCAGATCACCAACTCGGTTGCATAAACTCCTAACTCTTAGAATCTATTGCACATTCAATAAGGTTATGAGACCTTAACAAACTGTAAATCCTTTCTTCAATTAAAAGAAAATAAGACAAGCTTTTAGAGTGTTCTTTATTCTTCCTCTGACATGTATCTTTCCAAGGTTGTTTGTTCTAGTATTTCAATAATAGTGTCTGTGCCAATGTGCTAAGGCTATATATTCTGCTTCCTTGATTGGTAAAGCCCACCATCTAGAAAGGTTCTCATGAAAACCTGAAAGGAGACTCATACAGTATGTCCTTAGTGACTCGAATAAGTACAATAGTTGAATACATAGAATTACTATTCTTACCCCTCTTCTCTCTAAGCAAACTGAATAAATGTTTACTAATCATTCTGAATCCTTTGAGTTCATGCCTTAGTGCAGGCTGCACTCAGAAATTCAGCTGCCAGTAATTCTGTGTTCAGTTTACCTGTCTTTCTTCTCTTCACCTGCTGTTTTCTACAAAATATCTTTTGAAATTTAATTTTCCTTCCGTAGTCTTGCAGATGTGAAACGAAGTTTAGCTTAAATCTACACATTCTGCCTTTCTTTTAAAAAGCTTGATGGTAGGAGATACTCGGAGAATTGACTAAGGGCTGTGTGGAAATTGTCAACAAATGTCCATATAATTCCATCCTACATGCCAAAGGTGATTGAGCATTGACCTCAGGGTACTGATTGTCCTGTGTGCTTTCACAGAAATGATTTTTCAATATAAAATAAAATAAACCCCTATCCGACCCCATCCCCTCAAAAACTTCCCAAATCACTGAAATTTAAAGATGGTAAAAATTCATTTTTGATGATAGCTGGACACCTCAGTTAGAAAAAAGAATACCTTGAAATGCTGAGACTGACTGCCTAGTCACCAGAAGGAACAATTTCCTTTACTACTTTAGCATGGCATATATCATTCCTTAAATTGATGATTCTTGTTCTATGTGTTTTGTTGGAAGTTTCCTTTCAAATCTGATATCTTCAATTCCACAATCAAAATAAAACTGAGTAACATTCATTCTGAAGGACAATGCAGGTATCTCTCTGGTCCATGTGTGAGAAGAATGCACCATAAAAAATACACTGTATTTTGTTACCAAAGGTATTTATGACCATCTGATGCTAAAATTAAAATAGAAGAAGGATGACATTATACTTTGTTAAGTAGCCAGAAGAAATTAGGCTATTGACATAAAAGGGGAAGCAAATAATTTGAGATTATGTTGTTTACTTAAATCCCAGCTGATTACACAATGGATTTGGAGAATCTTACAGAAGCGTTCATGTAGTATAAAAGGATGTAGCCACCTACTGAGGAAGTCAGGGTATGAGACCATAAGTAAAAAAGTAAAGCTAGAAATAAAATTAGTATACATATATTCATATACCTGTATTTTTTAAAGTTGGATTTCTCCTTTTTTTCTTTTTCTGAGTTTTCTAACTGTCAAAAATGAAGACACCTTAAAATCCAGTCTAAGATTATTTTTTATTATATTCATATGACAAAAAATGAACTGCTATTTCAGAAGTACATTTTTCATGACACTAAGACCAAAAGGAGATATTTTGCACAGATTCAGAAGGGTGAATATGGAGGTTCCTAGATCAACACAGGATTCCTCCTATCTCCATGGTATAGCTTTTGGATGCTTTTTGTCCCAACCTTTTTATGATTTGTATAGCTGAAAAGAGCCATTTGAAAAACAAGTTGCAAGGACCAAAGTGACATGGTGTAGGGTATACTGGGTCACTTAGACCTCAGGATGTTCTTGTAGTTTCAATGTTGAGCATGATGCTGCCTCTTTTACTTTTCTCTGATCATGAAATGGCTTTTTGTAATGTACCAGGGTCTTGGCTAAATTCTGCAGAAATGCTAAGGTATGAGACATACAGATTCTTTATCCATGGATGATGAGACATATTTGCAAATAATTATAGCAGCAAGAAATAAGTATTGGGTGCCATTTAAGTGATATAAACAAGTATATGTACAAATCAAGAAAGAGAAAGGTGGTGACCCCAGAGGTGGTGATTGCAGTCTCTGTGAAGGAAAATGAATTTGAACAAAGCCATGAAATAGTGATTCTGAGAAAACAAACAAACAAACAAGCACTTAGATGAATGAAAGAAGATTTCAGTTTTGAGGGGTTAGTCCACAGAAGGTTGAATTTCATATATTTTGAGTAGAGTTCCAAATTTCCAAATATAAATAATCTAGGTGAAAAATTTGTATATTGTTCTAACTGTGGTAGAAGTCCTGGTGGAAAACACAGGGATTTGTCTTAAAGCTTGTTTATAAAGTTTCTCTGTTAGAGAAAATACCAGTTTATTATCCATGTTCAAAACAGAGGATTAGAATAAGGTGGCTGATAGGTTGACTGTGCTTTCCCAAAGAAGGGATAGCCTGGTAGATTTAAGCTGTCCCTTGGCACATGTTGGTATTCTATGTTAGGAAGTCCCTTGCCATTTTAAACTAACTTCAGAAGATATTTAAAAGATAGTAAGGAATTTATTATTTGAATATTTTCATAGAAATAAATGATAAGATCACATCTTTGTGTAAGAATTTTTTTCCTAAGTGCATTTCCATCTCCACTGACCTATTGATTTTCAGAATTGATCCCTACTTCTCAAGGAAACTATGATGCCTCCCTCATGTAATAGGTTGTTGTTGTTAGGTGCCATTGAGTCGGTATCCAACTGGTAGCGACCCTCCATATAGCACTGTAATATAGTAACTAATTAAAACTTTAAACATTAAATCTGATTATTAATATATAGACATATTTAGTCACCACTAACGTCAAACACCACTTCCTGAGCTGGTTGCGGTGACACATCCCCATAATCCCAGCGGCTCGGGAGGATTGAAAGTTCAGGACCAGAGGCAGTCTGCATAACTTAGAGAGACCCTGTCTCAAAAAGTAAAACAGTAGGCTGAGGGTGCAGCTCAGTGGTCCAGCACTTGCAGAGCATGCAAGGACGAGGCCCTGGGTTCAACTCCCAGTACTGGAAAAAAACAAAAACAAAACAAAAAAAACTTACTATTAAAATAGTCTCCTGATTTGATTCAAATTCAGAAAGAAGGAAACCTCCAATATTTGGTAAAGAGGAGTGGCACACAGATTATCGTATTACAGAGGGACTTTCATGAAGAGAATAATTTAGGATAAGAGATCTTCAGAGATAACCTAAACCATGTTCCAACTAAATGTTTAAGAGAAGTCACAGAAAGCATCAAATAATGTCACAGATTAAGTTGTGTGAGAGTCGGCAAAGAAGTTATTCAAGAAAATGCTAGAATCCGTGTTTTGTAGTCATTGTACTTGGTGCAGCTCTTTACCCTAAACCTTTTCCCCAAACGGCCATTACACAGTGTGTCTGAAAAGAAGAAAACATGAGTTTTTCCACTTCAGATGATGATTGAAGGGGTGAATTTCACCCATGGTATTTGTTCACCCACCCCGCATACTAACACACTCTTTCAATCAGCAGGTCCTTTCTTCTTAACGTTACTGTTTTACTTAAGAGATAATGTCAAAGGAATTGAGCATTGTGACTAGATAATGGTCTCCTGCTGCAAGATAAATGCTTAGGCATTTATTGAAAATAAATGTTGGAGGAAAGCCAAAGCATTAAAGTACAAAACTATTTTCCAGTCACAACTTTCAGTTCCAAAGACATTGTAACTATCTTACCAAATGATTTTTTAAGTAAATTGAGATCACCCAAAGAGAGCAATGGAATATCTAATTTGTTCTCACCTATATAAAAGTTAAGCATCTAGTTTCTTTTCTACAGACACAAAATCAACTTCAGATATGCTATTTGTTTGGTGAGCAACACTGGTTGAAAGCATTAACAATGTTCAATCATTTCTCTAGTTTGATTGCTCAGGCATGGCTTTTTGCTTTTTTAAACAAAATGAATTTTAATATGCATGCTGAAACAGGAGTATAAAATTTGGTGAAGCATTCTTTTGTGCTTTTTTTCTCACTTTATAGGCAGCAATGGTTATTGATACTGTTATGATGCTTCTGAAAGTCACATAAGTTGCTGTTGTTGTTAGGTACCTTCAAGTCGGTGTCCAACACATAGTGACCCTACATACAACAAGTGAAACACTATTGTGCTTCTGTGTTATTCATAATGTTTTCAATGGCTGATTGTTTGTGGGGGAGTGAGTTGCTGGATCCTTCTTCCAAGTCTATAGTACCTGGTGTTCCCAGGTTGTCTCCCATCCAAGTACTAACCAGGCCCACCCTGCTAAGCTTCTGAGATCTGATGGGATCAGGCGCCACAGTGGTATGGCTGCAGGCAAGCAATAACTTAGGGAATTTTTAATGGCAAGGATAATGAACTGTGTTCCAAGGTAATGATGATATTGACTCTTCCAGCCGTTGTAGAATGCCTTTGCCATCTGAGACAACTATGTGAATTTCAACAATTACTACTCACGTTTTTTCTTAGTGTTCAGATTCAAAAGAATATGATTGTAACCTGATAGTTGTTAATGGAATTTAGGTGTTCTATAAATCCAATTCTCACCTTCCCTCCCAATCCTTTCTGCTATATATTCAATACCTGCTGCTACATATTTAATTTATAGCCATATCTTTCTAATGATATACAGTAACTCCACAAATATTTCATGTTTCTGTTTTTCCTTCTGTGATACTAAACTACTCTATGTGTGGGTATGTGAAAGAGAAAAGGAAAGAGTCCTCTAACTTATATGGAATATGAGATTTAGCAATAGAGAAATACATGCCTAAATAATGTATTATTGAATTCATTTATAAAATACAATAAAATTTAACCATTTTCTGACCTTTTCATAAAGGAGTTGATGTAAAAATGGAAGGATTAGAATATATTCAATAAAATATTATAAATAAGAAACATAGACAGAGCTAAGGAGCATGGAGTTTTGAGTTCTTTGTTTGTTGTTATGTGCCTTCAAGCCATGTCTGACTCATAGTGATCTTCACAGGGTTTTCAATGGCTGATTGTTTCAGGCTTGTTTCAAGAATGGACAGCCACATCCTTCTCCAATTTTGTGGTGCTGAAGTTCAAACTTGGGGTCCTCAGTGCAGAGAAGCACCCTACCAACATGAGTTCTTTATATACGTGTACATATGCTTAAGAATAGGCAGAGAGAGTTATACCCTTACACTGAGCACTGAAAGTGGCTTTAAACACAACTTCCATCTTCCTGAATTTTAGAAATAAGCATCAATAATTAAGAAGTACTTATAATTACATTATAGACTCATTTAATGGCTTTAGTGCTTTTGTAATGATTGTGGTAATAACTTTGTAAAGTTTTCACACATTTCTCTCATTAATTATTTTTTATACTTTTCTAAAAACTATTTCATCTCAAGATTGGACTTATGAGTGAGTCATCTGAATATTGACTCACTTGTAGTTCTAATTTGTTATAAACTTCTGCTCACCATTGTACAATGTCCTTTTTTAATGTCTAGATTTTTTTCTTTTCTTTTTTCTTTTTTTTTTTTTTTTTTTTTTTTTTTTTTTTTTTTTTTTTTTTTTTTTTTTTTTTTTTTTTTTTTTTTTTTTTTTTTTTTTTTTTTTTTTTTTTTTGTACTTGGGGTTGAACCCTGAGCCCAGGGCTTCACACATACTTTGTAAGTGCTCTGCCATTGGGCTGTGCCTCAGCCCTTTTTTATGTTTATTTTTATTTATTTATTTTTTTGAGACCAGGTCTCACTAAGTTACACAAGCTACATCTGGCCTCAAACTTGCAATCCTGCCTCAGCCTCCTGAATTATTGGAATTAGAAGTATGCACCACTGTATCAGGCTTTGGAAAATCTTTTCTTTCATTCAAAATGCCACCTTTGTGGGCTGAGGATGTTCTGCAGTGGTAGAGCACAAACAGAAGGCCCCGAGTTCCTTTGTATGCTGTACTTCCACCTGAAATTATACTTCAAGAAAGAGTTCCACTGTTAACATAATAGTAGATTCATGAATAAGGAAATATAATGAAATATTATGGAGCCACTGTTTAGGGAACTCCAGAAATTCTTATGTAATGTTTTGTTTACTAGGTGTTTTATATATTAACTTATCCAATCTTTATAATAGCCATCTGATTTGGTATCATTATCATTTCTATTTTATAGAAAAGACTGAGGAACAGATCATTTAAATAACTCACCAGAGATCATACAACTAGACCTATCTGGGTTGAGATTTGCCTCTAGATAACCTGCCTCCAGAATTCATGATTATTTCAGCCTCAGTGTTAACCTAGGCAGATGAGATAACCTTGGTGGAGTGACAAGTATTGGTATAAGTTCTGTCATAGAGAAGTAGGTTATCAGGAAGCAGTTTTTTTTTTTTTTAATCTACCTAGTGGAAGCATTGGGCTGGGATTTAGCTCAGTTGGTAGAGTGTCGCTCTGCAGTCTCTGAGGTCCTGAGTTCAATTCCCAGCACCGCAAAAATGGGAGAAGGGCCAGGCAATCCACTCCCAAGGCAATCCCAAAACAGCCATTGAAAACCCTATGAGGATCGCTATGAGTCAGACACGACTCGACAGCACCTAACAACAACAACAAGTGGAAGTATTGCCTACAGCTGTACCACCTGGCATTTGATCCTGTCAGATCTCAGAAGCTAAGCAGGGTCGGGCCTTGTTGGTACTTGAATGGGAGACCACTGGGGAACACCAGGTGCTGTAGGCTTGGGAGAAGGATCTGACAGCCCACTCTCAGAAAACAATCAGTCATTGAAAACCCTATAAGTAGCAGAGAAGCACTGGCAATGCTGCTGGGCATGTTGCAGTGTTAGATAATGTTTCATCTGTTGTATGTATGTAGAGTCACTATGAGCTGGACCTGAACTGACAGCACCTAACAACAATGAACATATTAGGGAAAACAAAACAAAGCCCCAAAAATTTATGACTATGTAAGCTTGTAAGTCAAAATCACAGCCCCATGTCCATTCTTAGTGTGTCCTACCTGTTATCTATACTTGAAACTTTGCCTCCGTACTACTTTGCCAATCTTATACTGATCAGCTCAACAATGGCTTATTACAGCAAACTCTGACCTGTGCAAAGGAGGAAATAGATTATAGATTAGATAATAAATCTTTACTGAAATTATTAAGCTCAATATCTAAACTTTTAAGAAACAATATATCTCTACATGCAAGCTATTACAAACATTTGATACTTTGGCCTGAAATTTGTTGTTATAAAGTCCTAGTTAGAAGTCAAAAATTCTCAAGATATTCCATTGATGAACCACTTTCCTGACTAGAAAATCAATAGTTTCTTATACTTCCTAGTTGCTGTTTGTTGTTAGGTGCCGTTGAGTCAGTGTCCGACTCATAGCGACCCTCAGAGGGTTTTCAATGGCTGACTGTTTTGGGATTGCCTTGGGAGTGGATTGCCAGGTCCTCCCATTTCTGTGGTGCTGGGAATTGAACTCGGGACCTCAGAGACTGCAGCACAGTGCTCTACCAACTGAGCTAAATCCCAGCCCATAGTTCCTAGTAGGTATGCCTTAATTTCCCAACACCAAATATGTGAAGTCTAGAACATCGTTTTGCTTTTATCAACTTTTCCTCGCCTTCCCCACACCCCGGTGTCCCTATAAATAATAATCACATGTACATCTCATGTATGTCATTTTCCTAATTATAGTATGTTTCAAATATAATTTTTCTGATTGTGAAACTGCTTATCAAATATAATGTAAAACTTACCAAAATAAAAAATACATGTATTAGGATATTTCCAGATAAGTGGCTTTATCTTAGGTTTGGATTACATCTAATATACAAAGACTTTTAACTTTGTAAACTTTTAAAAGTGAGGTAAATTGGGTTTCAGGACATAAAAACATTATGGAGGAGACCTTAAAATTTTCTTCTTTTACCTGCATTTGTGAATTTTAAGCATGAATGCAAGCTGAACAAAGCGTCCCACATGGCGGTCTGTTATGTATCATTTATTAGAGTTGAGTTTACTTTCTTTCTATAACTTGTTCATAATATGAAGTCAATGTAACATGATACTGTTTATAGAATTAATGTCTTTCTTTGTTCAATTGAGAGTTGGACATTTTCAACATACATTGCCATCCAGAAGATATTTATATCACCTAGGAGAAATATCATTACATGCACAAGCTCAATGATAGGAAGAGCAATAGGTAAGGAGTTTAATTTCCAAAAGAAGGTTGAAACGCTCTCCCAGGAAATTAGATAACCTGTCTTTTCTCATTGGCATCAGGCCATGAAGAACTTAACACGGGAAATAGCATTTAGTTAGAAATGTGAAGAAAAGACAAACGTCCTTCTCCCTTCTCATTTCATCTCTATTTTTAAAGAGAATACATTTGTTTCACTTCATTTCACTGTGGGAATAGACCTGCAGTCTTCAAAAGAAAAAAAAAATGTTCTCCCCCAAACTTTTCCAATGGAAATTTTTTATAGCACTGCTGTTTTGATACAAAGTTTTATCTGATTTCATTTGCACTGCAAAAAATATATTTGTTCCACTGTGACATTCAAACTCTGACATTTGTAGCTACTTTGGTTGTTAGGTTGTATACACTCAAACAGCATTTGAAGAAAAGTCAGAGATGTGCAATTTGTGAGACTGCCTTGACATAAATACTCAGATAATCATATTTTGTCCAAGAGCAAGTATTATGTCAAGATTTCTGAATAGTGGTTTTCAGAGGACTCAGTATCTCCAAAGAGCTGTGTTTTTACAGCAACACATATAATTTTCTTCCAGTATACTGAATTCAAAAGCATTGAAAAAGTATGTATTAAACACCTATCCTAGAATTAATTTTATTTACTATTATTATTCCTGTTAGCATTTTACCCTGTTTTCACTTTCAACGCTGTATAATCATCTTAAGAAAACAAGTATACAACTTTATTTTCATCATCTCCACACCACTTTCCCCCACATGTCTGTCTGTTTTCTGTAGTGTGGGGGCTTGCATGTTGCTATGAGGCTGAAAGCTATGTTACTAATATTACAGACACCAGCAGAGTCATCCATGGTGGAGAGGATTCAGCTGAGATTCGAGACTAAGACAGACTAGGGAGTAGGACCTGGCAGCACACTCCTAGATTAATTAGCCATTAAAACTCTATGAATAGCAGAGAAACATTGTCATATATAGTGCCGGAAAATGAGCTCCCCAGGTTGGAAACACTCAAAAGATGACTGGGGAAGAATTGCTTCCTCGATGGGAATGGAGTAAAGGCCCAGGGACCTCGATTTGCTCATGTGGTATGACTCAAAATTAAGGGGAACAACTGTAAACATCCATTAATAATTAGAACATGGAATGTATGTAGTATGAATCTAGGAATAGTAGAAATCATCAAAAGAGAAATGGAATGCACAAACATGGAAATTCTAGGCACCACTGAGCTAAAATGGGCTGGCATGGGCCATGTTGAATCAGATAATCATATGGTCTACAATGCTGGAAATGACAAAATAAAGAGAAATGTGGTTGCATTCATCATAAAAAAGACATCTCAAGATCTGCCCTGAAGTACAATGCTGTCAGTAATAGAGTAATATCTATACACATACAAGGCAAGCCAGTTAATATGACTATTATTCTAATTTACAAACCCACCATTAAGGCCATAAATGAAGATAGGGAAGACTTTTACAAGGTTCTGCAATCTGAAACAGATTGGCCATATAATCAGAATGTATTGATAATTACTGGTGACTAAAATGCAAAATTTGAAACAAAGTTGGAAAATATGGTGTGGATGACAAAAATGATGCTGAAGACTACATGGGGAATTTTGTCAGACCAATGACCTTTTCATTGCAAATAATACATATTTTCACCAACAGAAACAGTGACTGTCCACATGCAAGTCACCAGATGGAACATACAGGTACCAAATTGATTACCTTTGTAGAGACATACAATGGAATATCTCAATATCAAATATCGGAACAAGACCAGATGCTGATTGTGGATCATATCATCAACTGCTCATATGCAGGTGCAAACTGAAAATGAAGAAAATTATAACAAGTATATGAGAGCCAAGGTATGACCTTGAGTATATCCCACTTTACTTCAGAGACCATGTCAAGAATAGGTTTGATGTGTTAAGACACTAATATTGAAGACCGGACTAATACTGAAGACCAGAGTTGTGGCATGACATCAAAGACATTCATAAAGAAAACAAAAGGTAATTAAAAAGACTAAATTACATGTCAAAAGAGTCTCTAAAACATGCCCTGGAACATCAACCAGATAAAGTAAGAGGAAGACATGATGAAGTTAAGGAACTAAACAGAAGATTTCCAAGGGCAACTTGAGGAGACAAAATCAAATACTATAATGACATGTACATAGCACCGTAGCATCCAATCCCACCTGATCTCCGAAGCTAAGCAGAGTTGGCCCAGAAAGTGTATCCTTCTGTTTTACATAGGGTCACTATGAGTTGGACCCAACTCAGTGGTACCTACCAACAACAGAGACATGTGCAAAGAGCTGGAGATAGAAAGCCAAACAGAAGAACATGCTCTGTTTTTCTAAAACTTAAGGAATTGAAGAAAAAATTGAAGCCTCAAGTAGTAATAGTGAAGGATTCTACAGGAAAAAATAAATGATGCAGGAAACATAAAAAGAGATGAATAGAAAGAATATACAAAGTCATTATACCAAAAAAATTTGGTGGATGATCAATAATTTCAAGAGGTTGCATGTGATCACTTACCAATGGTACTGAAAGAAGAAGTGGAAGCTGCTTTGAAGGAATTGGCAAAACACAAGGCAGCAGAAATTGATGGAATACCAATAGACATGTTTCTCAAGGAGCTGTAGCACTGGAGGTGCTCACTTGCTTATGCCAGGTGATTTATAAAATATATACCTGATCAACTAACTGGAATATATGTGTGCCTGTTCCAAAGAAAGAGGATCCAACCAAATGTGAAAATTGTCAAACTATATCATTAATATCACACACAAGTAAAATTTTGCTAAAGATCATTCAAAAGCGACAGCAGCAATACATAGACAGGGAGCTGCTAGAAAATCAAGGCAGATTCAGAAGAGGGTGTGGAATCAGGGATATCATTGATGATGTCAGATGGATATTGGCTGAAAGCAGAAAATACCAGAAATATGTCTATAGATATTTTATTGACTATGCAAAGGCATTTGACTGTGTGGATCATAACAAATTATGTATAACACTGAAAAGAATGGGAATACCAGAGCACTTAATTGTACTCATGAGGAATCTGTGCATGGACCAAGAGGCAGTAATGGAAACACTACCTGGTTTAAAGTTGAGAAAGGTATGCATCGGAGCTGTATCCTTTCACTGAACCTCTTTAATCTCTGTGCTGAGCCAATAATCCGAGAAGCTAGACTTTATGAAGAAATGTGGCATCAGAATCAGAGGAAGACTCATTAACAACCTGTTATGCAGATGACACAACTCTGCTTACTGAAAGTGAAGAGGACTTGAAACATTTACTGATGAAGATGAAAGAACACAGCCTTCAGTATGGATTGCATCTCAACATAAAGAAAACAAAAATCATTACATCTATGTCAGTATGCAACTTCATGATAAATGCAGACAAGATTGAGTTTGTCCATGATTTTGCTTTACTTGGTTCTACAATCAACACCCAGGGAAACAGCATTCAAGAAAAAAAAGATGCATAGCCTTCAGAAAATCTGTTTCAAAAGACTTCCTTATAAAGTATTGAAAAGTAAGGATGTCACAATGAAGACAAAGGTGCACCTGATTCATGCCATGGTATTTTCAGTCACATCATATTGTTGTGAAATCTAGACATTTAATAAAGATGATAGGAGAAGAATTTTGGATTATGATGCTGGAAATGAGTCTTGAATATACCATGGACTGTCAAAACTACAAACAGATCTGTACTAGAAATGTGCAACCAGAATGTTCCTTGGCAGTAAGGATGGCTAGAATGGATCTTACATATTTTGGACATGTAATCAGGAGAGTCCACTCCCTGGAGAAGGACATCATGTTTGAGAGAGTGGCAGGTCAGTGAAATCTGGGAAATGTGGGAATCTGGGTTCGCAAACAGAGACAGGCTACTTAGTAAGATTTTCCTGGGCAATGGGGAGTAATGACTTCATGGTGGAGTAGCATCTGAATCAGAAGTTCTTGACCAGTGGTTTCTCTTAGATCCCATCTGGGGAAAGCAACAAATATCTCAAGACTAGCACAAAGCCACTGCAGAGGACAAAGGCTGTCAGGGCCAGGAGAAAAAGCCAGAAACACTTTTTTTTCCTTAAATGGCCACAACCTACAAGTATAATACATATATTTTAGTATAATTTTATTGACTCTCTCTTGTTTTGAAAAACAGTGGACAGAGCATTTTATATATTATTTTAAAAGTATACCACTCAGGAGAAGGACCTGGCAGCTCACTCACAAAACGATGAGCCATCAAAAACCCTATGATTCGCAGAGGCCCTAACATAGTGCTGGACATGGCATAGTGTCAAGGAGTGGATGACTCTTAGTTGGACCCGACTTAATGGCCCCTAACAACAACAACAACAATATATACTAATAAGAAAGTACTTCATATACATACCTCATTCTGTATTATACAGAATAAAACTTGTATATTTTATATTGCTAGAAGAATAATATTTAGCCTAAGACATTGTTCATAAGATCTCCAATTTTGTCACCTATAGCTTGCTCTTATGATTAGCAAGGTATACACATAGACAAAAACATTGTACTGTATTTCTTATCCAAGAAACTATGAGCTTAAAGTAACCACTTATTTGTCAGTAAAATTAATATTTATTCTGAAGTGATTTTTTGCTACTTTAAATGTCTATTACAGACCTATGTTTATTATGTTGGTATTAATTCCTATTAATAAAGAAATGTAACGCTTTTTCCATGCTATTTCTAACAGATTTCCAGCTGAGGCCAACTCTATTTAATTCATAACTCTTTGGCCCTAACAGATACTGATGCATACTATGTATTTACTCACGGTGTGATCTGACACCCACCAAATCTCTAGTAGGAATTAGTATATTACATGGGGCTAAATCCCATTAACTGAACAATTTTGGATAATGTGTTTCAGGTTAGCTACTGTTTCCAGCAATCTGTGTCATTGCTACATTTGAACTACTTGTATGTGATATTTTATCCACACATAAAAGTATAATTAAGGTTAAAAAGTTTAATTGTTGTTACATGATGTTGAGTTGGGTCTGACTCACAGTGACCCTGTGTACAACAGAAGGAAACACTACCCAACTCTGTACCAGGCACACGATCTTTTTATGTTTGAGCTCATTGTTGCAGACACTGTGTTTTTTCTCATTCTTAGTTGTTCCACATCAGCAAATGGAGGTCCCAGAGACTTTACTACCTTCCTATCATTAAGGTTGACTCTACTTTCAGGAGGCACCTCTTCTTCAGTTGTCTGTTGAATGCTTTCTAGCCTGAGGGGCTCATTTTCTGGCATTTGACAGTGCTT
This sequence comes from Pedetes capensis, assembly GCA_007922755.1. NCBI lineage: Eukaryota > Metazoa > Chordata > Mammalia > Rodentia > Pedetidae > Pedetes > Pedetes capensis. The sequence continues at coordinate 40,532 of VMDO01017587.1, forward strand.
CTCTGCTGTTCATAGTTTTCAGTGCCTCACTATTTTAGGAGGGTGGTTCAGTTGAAAGAGTGCTTGCTCTGCACACTCTGAGTCCCTAGGTTCCACCTCCAGCACCATAAAAATGGAAGAAGGACCTGGCAGCCCACTCCCAAAAACAATTCCAAAATAATCAGCCATTGAAAGCCCTATAAATAAGTACACAGGGTTGCTATGATTCAAATCTAACTGGAAAGCAACTAACAACAACAAGTATTTGGGGAGTGGGCTGCTGGGTCCTTCTCCCTAGTCTTTGTCTGGAAGTTCAGCAGAAACCTGTCCGCCATGGGTGACCCAGCTGGTATTTGAAATACCAGTAGCATAGCTTTTGGTGTCACAGCAACACACAAGACCCCACAACACAATAAGTGGGCACAAATGTGGGAGAAAAAGTTTAGACAGTAATAAAATAACATAATCCCCTTCTACAATGATCTTCAATGTTCTAAGAAATGAAAGCAGTTTCTTCGTTATTGTGCTGGATTTTATTCACTGTCTTATTTGTGTGTAGTATCATAGAGTCTATGGTGCAACATATGTTTCCCTCTTGAATGGGAGGGATTTGTCCACATACTGATTATTGGCTGTTAATTTTCTTCCATCTCTATCAGTCATCACTATATCACTTTAATATCTTCAGCGATTTCTAGAGTGTCTTACCTCAAATTGTTTTTTTCGGTCTTTCCTATAGTGCCATTTCTCTCTCTCTCTCTCTCTTTCTCTCTCTCTCTGTCTCTGTCTCTCTCTCTGTGTGTGTCTCACTGAGACTTTGTATTGCTAAAAACTTTTCCTAGTCACTCCTATCTTGAAATAAATTTACATATAGCCTATCTAATTAAGTCTGCAGCCATAGCACCCTGGCATCCAATCCCATCTGATCTTGGAAGCTAAACAGAGTAGGCCTGCTTAGCCCTTGGAAGGGAGGCCACCTGGGAATACCAGGTGTGGCAGGCTAGGAAAACGGACTTGGAAATCCACTCCTGAAACAATCTGCCACTGAAAAGCCTATGATTAGTAGAGAAGCACTGACATAGTGCCTTGCATGGACAGTGTTGGGGAATGTTTTGTTCTGTTGTACATAGGATCACCATGAGTTGGACCCAACTCCAAAGCACCCAATAACAACAGCAACCTAATTAAAATGTGTTTGTTGATGACAAAGGGCTTCCAAAATAGGTTAGGGATATTTTTAGAAATCTTCTTAAGTATAATTACATATATTGGTGTAAACTGACCCAAAATAAATGAGTTTAATTTCTATTTATCACTATTATATCCAGTACATTGCACTTTGGTACTAAAAGTTTTTGGGATGATCCATAGCTCAGACCTCATAGTGGTTAGCATTTTTCATGCTAAAGTAATTAATCAGGATAATGAGCAATGATCTTAAGATTCTGGAGGACAATTAAGTAAGTAAAATATTTATTATGAGAATGCTCTTACCATTCTAATCAATATGGATAATTTATATAAAACTACCAGAATATTAATGCATACATTTATTTTATTCAACAAACATATTCAACAAGTATGTGTCAAGACCTTATCAAGCACTTATTGTGGGATATAGAGGAAAAGACCAGTGCTGTTCCTCACATAAACTCCAGCTTAATATGGAAAAGCATGTGTTCCAAGAAGTTGAATGAGGAGGAATTTGGGGGGACAGGAGGAGGAGGAGGAAATGAAAAAGATAAGAATGTAATTATTATTGTGCCATCGAGTCCTGTCTGACTCGTAGTGACCCGCAGAGGGATTTCAATGGCTGATTGTTTCAGGATTGCCTTGGGAGTGGAGTGCCACATCCTTCTCCCATAATGTAATTATTAGATAGAACAAAAGAAATTCTGACAGATTGCTTAGTAGAATTTGACCAAGAGTTTACCTGTAAAATTATGTTTTTTAATGGAAGACATGTAGTGCCCTTGCTCTAAAAATTATCAGTCTAATCAATCAAATGAGTTAACAGGAAAATTCTAAAATTATGTGATTTTTTTCAAAATCAAAACACAATTGTTTAAGATAATATACCTTTAGTTTCCTTCATTTTTTTCAGCTAAAAGTAAAGGCATCACAAAAGTAAATTATAAAGTGGAAAAAATTAAGAATGCCTGAAAAATAGCATTTAAATGGCTATACCTTTCACTAATAGCTGAAGGAAGAAAGCACAAAACTCAAATGTTCTCATTTGCTGTAATTTACATTGAATATTCCAATGCCAAGTGAGAATCCTTTACCAACTTATAGAATGACTACTTTTTCCTTTTTTGTTTAAGGAAATATAAAACAATGAAAAAATATCAATGCCTAAATTGTAGAAAGTGTTTAATTAGAAATTTTGAGATGATGATTCTTTAATCTGTATAAATATTTTATTATAGTTTATTTTTGATTAACATGTATTAATTATACACATTGATGCAATTCAGTATACTAATTCAATATGTGTATACTGTGTGTACTGATCAAATCTTATCTTCTTTTATCCACCCCCCCACACCTACAGGCACATACTCTTCTCCACCTCTAATAATCATCATTTTATATTCAGTTCCACTTTGTTCAGCTTTCCCCATATGGAATGCCACTCTGTACTCTCTGTGGCTCCAGGTTCAATCCTCAGCACCACAAAAACAGGAGAAGGGCCTGGAGACATATTCCTGAAAAACAGCCATTGCAAACCCTATGGACATCAGAGGAGCACTGACATAGTGCCGGGCATGGCACAGTGTCAGGGAGTTGCACATGGAGGGGCTGTTGCACATGGAGGGGCCAAGAGTTGGACCCGACTTGACAGTACCTAACAACAACAACAAGCATATAAGAGAAAATCTGTAGTATGTGTCTTTCTCTGTCCACTTTATTTCACTTAGCATAATGTCCTGTACAGTTTTATGGCAAATGACAAGATTTTAACGTTCTGTATAGATGATTAGTATTCCGTTGCACATTTATACTATGTTTTCTTCATTCATCTGTTGATGGACACCTAATATGATTCCATATCTTAGGTATTGTACATAGTACCAGAATAAATATGGATGTGCAGGTATCTCTTCAATACGATAGTATCATTTCCTTTGGACATATATCCAGAAGTGAGATAGCTAGACCATATAAATGTTTATTTGTTTGTTTGTTTGTTTACTATTCATATTTGTAGTTCTAGGGATTGAGCCAGGGGTCTTGTGCATGCTAGGCAAGCACTGTACCACTGAGCTGTACCTTCAGCCCCTGTTTTATTTTTTAGTTTTGAGACAGAGTCTCACAAAGTTGCACAGACTTCCTCTGGCTTCAGAATCACAATCCTCCTGCCACAGCTTCCTGAGTCACTAGGGTTGCAGGTGAACCTCCATATTGTTTTCCAGAGTGCCTGTGTTAAGTTGCATTTCCACCACCAGTGGCTGAGAATTTCTTTTTCTCCACATCTTCACAAGTGTTTATTATTTTTTGGGTTCTTTTGTTTTTGATACAAGACTTTTAACTAGGGCCTCAGGTAAGAAGGTATCACATTGCAGGTGTGGTTTGCAGTTCCCTGATAAGGAATGGTACTGAGCTTTTTTCATATATTTATGCATGAACTTTTAGTATGTTCCTGCATACTCAACTGTTGATACTTAGGTGTTTACGTACTGCTTCTATTAACAAGAACCTTTCTTTTCGGTTTGTTTTCAACTGTCAATCACTGCATTATTTATGCATATGGAAATGTAATTCTTATAGCATTGATAATTGGAAAATTTAAAGTGTATTTTCCACTTGTAGCTCAACAGAAGAGATGATCATTTGTTATTCGCTTCTTTAGGACAATATGTCATCTTTTAAATGGCAGGAAATTTGCCATTTTCCTCATTTAGCATCTTTCACCAAATACTGTTGAAAAAGAAGTTTCCAAAGAACAGTATTCTATATGAGTAGGATTTACA
>VMDO01017588.1:0-44484 GCA_007922755.1 Pedetes capensis
ACACATGTTCTCACTCATATGAGGGAGCTGATTCAAAATTACAAGAAGGAAAAATCCTACTCAAAGGTCGGATCATAATAAAAGGGGGGGAGGGAAGATAAGAATGAGGTCAATATAAATGGACTAGAAATCACATGTAATTGTTCTAACAAGATAAAAACAAAGACCACTACAGGAAAAGTTTCTATCTTAAACAGAACTGGAACCCAAGGACATATAGAAAAATACTACTAAGTAAAAGATAGAGAAGACTTGGATGGGAAACTTAGATGGGAAGGGGTGGAAGCAGAGGAGGGTAAGGGGTAACCTATATGAATAATGTTTATCAAATTGCATATATGAAAATTGTCACAATGAAAAGCATGTCAAAATGAATCACATTACGATGTACATTAACAATTTCTAATAAATAAAAAAAAGAGTAACAAAAGGACAGAATATCTAGGAATAGACTTATTTTTTAAAATGCTGTCAGTAGGAATAGCAATATTAGGTTTAGACATGATGGTATTTTTTGAAATGTTTTATTGGTAATTTTAAATGTATGACTTAATGTGTCTCATTATGACATTTCCATACATGAATTGCATTGTATATTGAAATATACCCTTTACCCTCTCAGAACCTCCCACCTCTCTTCCCTCCTTCCTCACCAATAGTCTCCTTTTTACCTGCATGCCTTTTGTGAGTATATCTATCTATATAATGGATATCCCAATTTTGCAGTAAGGGTAACATATATGTTATTTCCTTTCTTTTCTCCCATTACTCTTTCTTCTTGACCCCTTACCCTTTTCTTTAGTCCATTATCTTTCCCTACTTTGGCCCCTCCCTTCATGGCCTATATGTTTTAACTATGAATATATATTGAAGTCTAACATCCACATATGAGAGAAAATATGATGTTTATCTTTCTGGGACTGGTTTATTTCATTTAAAATGATGATCTCTAGTTCCATCCATCTTCCAGAAAATGCCATAATTTTGTCCTTCTTTATAGCTGAATAAAACTCCATAATGCATATATACCATAATTTCCTTACACACTCATCTGTTCATGAACACTTAGGTTGATTCCATATCTTGTCTATTGTGAGTGACGCCGCAATGAAGATGGATAAACAGATATCTCTGTGGTATATTGACTTACATTTCTTCAGCTATATACCCAGGAGTGGAATAGCCAGGTCATATGGTAGTTCTATTTTTAGTTTGTTGAGAAACATCCATACTGATTTCCATAGTGGCTGCACCAACCTTCATTCCTACTATTAGGGTAGTAGGGTTCCTTTCTCTGCACATCCTCACCAGTATTTGTTGTTGTTGGTTTTATTGATGTTAGCCATTCTGACTAGAGTGAGATAGTATCTCAGTATAGTTTTGACTTTCATTTCCCTGATGACTAACAATATTGAACATTTTTTCATATGATTGTTGGCCATTTGTATTTCTTCTTTTGAGAAGTCTCTGTTCAGTTCTTTTGCCTATTTTTTGATTGGATCCTTTGATTTTTGAGTGTTTAATTTTTTGAGCTTTTTATATATTCTAGATATTAATCCCATCGGATGTATGGTTGGCAAAGATTTTCTCCCATTCTGTATGTTGTTTCTTCATTCTGATAATTTTGTCCTTTGCTGTGCTAAAGCTTTTTAATTTACCCTTTTAAATTTAATGCACTCCCATCTGTCAATTCTTGCTATTGTTTCCTGTGCTTTTGGAGTCCAATTCAGAAAGTTCTTGCCTATGCCTATGTCTTGTAGTCTTTCCCTTTAGCAGTTTCAAAGTTTTAGGTTCTACATTAACATATTTGATCCATTTTTAACCCATTTTTGAACAAAGTGAGAGAGAGGGGTCTAGTTTCAGTCTACAAGAGGATACCCAATTGGCCCAGCACCATTTGTTGAAGAGGGTATCTTTTCTCCAACTTATGTTTTTTGGCATCTTTGTCAAACATCAGGTGACTGTAGCTGCATTTGTTGATTTCTGGATTCTCTATTCTTTTCTGTTGGTTTACATGTCTGTTTTTGTGCCAGTACTATAGTTTTTGTTACTGTAGCCTTATAGTATAATTTGAAATCAGGAATTGTGATGTTCCCTGCATTGTTCTTTCTGCTCTGAATTGCTCAGGGTCTTTTGTGCTTCCATATGAATTTTAGAATTATTTTCTCTATTTATATGAAGAATGTCATTGGGATATTGATTGGAATTGCATTACATCTGTAGATTGCTTTTGGTAATACAACCATTTTCACAATATTAAGTCTTCCAATCCATGAGCATGGGAGATCTTTCCACTTTTGGGTGTCTTGTTCAATCTCTTTATTTAGTATTTTAAAAATTTCAGTGTAGAGATCTTTCACCTCCTTGATTGGGTTTATTCCCAGGTATTTTGTTTTGAAGTTACTGTGAATGGGATTTTTTTCTAGTTTCTTTCACTACCTCGTCATTATTGGTATAAAGAAAAGCTACTCATTTTTGTATGTTAATTTGGTATCCTGCTACTTTAAAGGCTGAAAGTATTTATCAGCTGTATGAGCTTTCTGGTGGAGTCTTTAGGGTCTTTCAAATATAGGATCATGTCATCTGCAAATAGGGATAATTTATCTTCTTCTTTTCCTATTTGGATCCTTTTTATTTCTTTCTCTTGTCTTATTGCTGTGGCTAATAGCTCTATTACTACATTGAATAGCAGTGGAGATGGCCTTGTTTTTGTTCCTGATTTTAGGAAAAATGTGTTCAGTTTTTCCCCATTTAGTGTGATGTTGGCTGTAGGCTTTTCATATACTGCCTTTATTATGTTGAGGTTGTTGTTGTTAGATGCTGTCGAGTCAGTATCCAACTCATAACAACCCTCATAGGGTTTTCAATGGCTGACTGCTTTGGGATTGCCTTGGGAGTGGATTGCCAGTGCCTTCTCCCATTTTTGTGGTGCTGGGAATTGAACTTGGGACCTCAGAGACTGCAGTGCAGCACTCCACCAACTGAGCTAAATCCCAGCCCCTATGTTGAGGTATGTTCCTTCAATTCCTGGTTTCTTCAAGGGTTTTATCAGAAAAGGATGTTGAACTTTGTCAAAGGGCTTTTCTGCATCTATTGATAGAACCATGTCCTTTCTGTTTCTGAGTCTATTTATATGCTGTATTACGTTATTGGCTTGCATATGTTGAACCAGCCTTGCATCCTTGGAATGAAATCATAGTGTGTGATCAAGTTTTAATGTGCTGTTGAAGCCATTTTGCAAGTATTTTATTAAGGGTTTTGCATCTAGGTTCATCAGGGAAATTGGTCTGTAGTTTTCACATTTTGATGTCTGGCCTTACTATCAGAGTAATACTGGCTTCATAGAATGAGTGTGGTAGTGTTCCTTCAGTTTGTATTTTGGGGATAATTTGAGGCCTATTGGTGTTAATTCATCTTTAAAGGTATTGTAGAATTCAGCAGTGAATCCATCTGGTCCTAGGCTTTTCTTTGTTGGGAGACTCTTTATTACTGCTTTGGCCTTGCTATTCATTACAGGTCTATTTAAGTTGTTTATACCTTCTTGAATTTTGGCAGGTCATATATGTCTAGGAATTTATCCATTTCACCTAAATTTTCCAGTTTTTCTGAATACAGTTTTTCAAAGTATCCCCTAATGGAATTTTTTGGTATTTGTTGGATTTTGTTGGTATTTGTTGTAATGTTCCCTTTTTCATTTCTATTTTTCTTAATTTGAGTCTTCTCTCTCTTTCCTTTGATTAGTTTGGTTAAGGGTATATTAATCTTATTTATCTTTTCCAAGAATCAGCTTTTTGTTTCATCAATTCTTTTTAGTGTTCTTTTAGTCTCCCTTTCATTAATTTCTGCTCTTATCTTCATTATTTTTTTCTGTTTACTGGTTTTGAATTTTGTTTGTTCTTCCTTTTCTAAGAGCTTGAGGTGCATCATTAAGTTATTTGTTTGAACCTACTCTAATTTTTTAATGTGGGCACTCATCACTATAATCTTCCCTCTTAAAGCTGCCTTTGCTGTACCCCAAAGATTCAGGTAGGTTGTGTTTTCATTTAATTTCCTCTCTGATTTCTTCAAGTATCCATTGGGCATTTAAGAGTGTATTTTTCATTCTCCATGTGTTTTTATAGTTTCTGTAATTTGTCCTGCTGTTCATTTCTAGGTTTATTCCATTATGTTCTGATAAGATACATGAAATTATTTTGATTTTTCTGTATCTGTTAAGACTTGATTTATGGCCTAAGATGTGATCTATTTTACAAAAAGTTCCATGGGCTGCTGAGAAGAATGTGTGTTCTGTGGCTTTTGGGTAGAATATTACTTAGATATCTATTAAATTCATTTGATTTGTTGTAGTGTTTAACTCTGAAGATTTTTTTTTGTTGTTGTTGTTGTTGACTTTTTTGTCTGGATGTTCTATTTACTGATGAGAGTGGGGTATTCACCTATTACTATTTTATCTGGACCTATCTGTATCTGTAAGTCCAGTACTGTGTTTTTAAAAATGAAGTTGGGTGCACCAATGTTCGGTGCATATGTATTTACAACTGTTATACTTCCCTGGTCAGGTGTTCCTTGTACCTTCGCTGTCTCTTTGGACTAGTTTTAACTTGAAGTCTACTTTGTCTGATATAGGATGTCTACTCCTCTTTTTTTTTTGTTTGTTTGTTTCCAGTTGCTTGGTATATCAATTTCCATTCTCTCACTTTCTCACTTTCAGTCTGTGAGCTTCCTTGCCAGTGAGATGTATTTTTTGCAGACAACAAATTGCTGGACCTTGTATTTTAATCCAGTAAACTAATACATGTTTTTAAATTGGATAGTTAAGACAATTTATGTTTACTGTTATTGAGAGAAGTTTGCTGGTTGTTGTGTCATACAGTATTCATTCTTTTCTTTCTCCCTTATTTATATTCTGGGTTTGCTGGGGTTTTTTTGAGTTAGACATGGCTGATTCTTTCCTAGTTCTCTTTAGCTCATCTGTTCCTCCGGGAAATTTATTCTTTCCTATGTTCTTCTTCCTATGTGCATGATTTCTTTAAGTATCTTCTGCAGTGTTGGCTTGATGATCATGTATTATTTCAGTGTGCGCTTGTCTGGGAACCTCTTTATTTCTCCATCAATTTTAAATGATAACTTTGCTGGATATAATAATCTTGGTTGGCAATTATTTATTTTCAGGGCTTAAAGTATATCTTTCCATCTTTTCCTAGAATTTTGGGTTTGTGCTAGGATGTCTGATGTAATTCTCATGAATTTTCCTTTGTCAGTGAGTTGGTGTTTTTCTCTTGCAACTTTTAATATATACTTTTTTGTTGTTCTGTAATCTTGGCACTTTAATTTTTATGTGTCCTGGGGAGGTTCTTTTCTGGGCATGTCTGTTTGGTGTTCTAAATGCCTCTTGTGGTTTGATGTCTATTTCTTTCCCCAGATTTGGGAATTTTCTACTACTAATATCACTGACATTTCACTATATGCCTTTAGTTTTTGTCTCGGCTCTTTCTTCTACTCCATGGATTCTTAGTTTTGGTCTATTGATCATGTCCCAAATGCTTGAAAATCAGTCTTGTTCTTTTAGTTTTTTGCTTTGTTGATATCTGAATGTGGTATCTTCTCAATCTTATCTTCCGTCCTTGACATTCTATCTTTTGCTTCATCTAGTCAACTGGTGACACTTTCTATTGTGTTTTTATTTGGTTTATTGAGTACTTCATTTCCAGTATTTCTGCTTTTTTATTTTTTTAAATCACAATTTCCTTGCTGAATTTCTAACCCATTTTCTTGATTTTGTCTTCTACATTGTTGACTTTCTTATCTAGGTCCTGTATTGGTTTCCTTACTTCATTCATTTGCTTGTTTGTGTCCTCTTTGAAGTATTGATCATTTTTACAAGTAAACATTTAAATTCTTTGTCTGACATTTTAACTGTTTTGGTACCTTTGGATTCTGTGGTTAAAGAATCAAAGTCTTATGAAGGAGATGCATTGCCTTGCTTTTTCATGTTTCTTGAGTTTCTGTTTTGTGATTTGTGTACCTGTAAGGGTAGATATCATTGTAGATATCACCTCCCATTCTATTTGGGGGTCTTCTTAGTGGGCAGCTTTCTCTTGAGATCCCAATCTCCAGTGCCTCTTTTTGGATGAGGGCTTCCTTTCCCCTCCCCCATGAGAAGCCATGTATGGAAATGTGTCCCGATTAGTCCTTCTCACTGTTCAGCTCTGTTCTGCTCTGGGAGTAAATTTATTAACACAATTATCTCATTGGGATTTGTTGTTTGCCTTGGCAAAATTCTATGAGCATCCCTACATTTAGTACAGTTCCTGGAACAACAGTTATTTTCTATTCTTTTCTTTCCTTCTTTTTTTTTTTTTTTTTTTTTTTTTTTTTTTTTTTTTTTTTTTTTTTTTTTCTTTTTTCTTTTTTTCTTTTTTTGGTGTTGTGGGCCTTACACATGCAAGGCAAGTGTTTTACCACTGAGCTACACCTCCAGCCCATAAATTACATTTTGTATCAAAGGCAGTAATATAGAAAAAGTCAATAAAATAGAAAATTCATAAGTTCATACATATATACACTCAAATTTAATTTCAGGATAAAGTTAGCATTTGAAGTTGCCAGTAAAAATATGGGCAATATAGTAAAAGTTAATTGCAATGTTGCTCAATAGTCAATTTATTACAATCATAATTAGAAAGAAATATTATTTTAAAATGAGTGAATGTAATTTTGCATACCCCTTAGGGTCACAATTAATCATTGCAAATATAAACAGAGAAAAAAGATGGGCAGAGAACACACCAAATTCTAAACTATGGATATCTCTGGAGAGTAAAGATGAGTGAGTTTCCTTCCCTCTGTTTTTTCCATTTGAGAGATATAGATGATAAGAGCACAAATGTTGATTTGAGTCCTAGTCACTTGTTGCTGTCAACTGTGGGCATCTTACACAACCTTTCTCTAAGCCTTAGTTTCTTCATCCACTAGACTTGGAGATAAAACAAACTACCTCATAGGCCTGTTATAAGGATTAAATAGGGCAATACATGTAGCACAGATAGCATAGTTTCTGCATGTAGTAAATGCTCAATAAGTACTAGATATTATTATATTTTTAGTGATAAACACTTTATTAGGAAAGGAATATTTGAAGTTGAGATACCAGAGACCATATTAGGTGACAGTGACATAATATTGCCATAGTTTCTGGGAAACCTAAACAATGGTGACCAGTCTAAAATTGTTGGATCTAGGTCTTTGAAACTGATAAAAATCCCATATAGTATATAGGAGTTGCTACATTAAGAATATTCCACTTAGCATTATTCACAATAGTCAAGATATGGAATCAAACTAGATGTCCATTAACAGATGAATGGATAAAGAAAATGTGGCATAAATACATAATGGAGCTTTACTCAGCCATGAGGAAAAACAAAATTATGTCATTTGCAAGAAAAATCGATGTAAGCAGAGACTATCATTTTAAGTGAAAAAAGTCAGACCCAGAAAGACAAATACCATGCTTCTTTCACATATGAATGTGACATTTTAATATACATTAAATATTTTAATGTATATATCATGAAAGTAGAAGGAGGATTATTGGGGACACACAAGTGATTAAAGGGAGAGGGGAAGGGCAATAAGAAAGCATAATTGGGGAAAGAAAGATAAATATCACATTTTCATTCATGTGCAGAAACCATATTTATATGCTGGTGTTGTTAGGTGCCATTGAGTCACTGCAATCCTCCTAGGGATTTTAGTGGTTGATTGTTTTTTCAGGATTGTTTCAGGATTGTTATAATTATATAGAATATGTTACATATTATCTATGTTAACATAGACAATATGTTATATATAATTATATATTATATATGCATTTATATATTAATAAAAGACATGCGAGTAGAAGGGAGATTTCAGGAGGAATAGGATCAGCAGGAGGGGGTGGGGGACAAGGGACAGTAATGGAGTGTGAACATGAGCAACATACAATGATATGACTATACGGAGATGGCATAATGAAACCCATCAATTTGTACACTAACTTAAAAACTTAGTAATAAAAATATATAGTTTTTAAAAAGTCTTCCATTGACATTGGACATGTTGGCACACACATAATCTTAGCACTTGGGCAGCTGAGGCAATAGGATCATGAGTTCATATAGTAAGACCTTATATAAAAAAACAGTTGAAAAAAGGAGAAAGTTGAAAGAGGAGAGGTGTAGATTAAACTATATCCATGAATTCAAATATCATTAGTTATCAGAGTGCCAAATAGAGATATAGATTCTACCAAACCAAAAGCCATGAAATGAGAACTCTCATTTTTCCTGGAAAAGAAACAGAAAATTCTTGTGTCTATTCTAAAATAGCATGATCAGCATTTAGTGTAAAACAGAAAAAAGCAAAGCAGTCAGAAGAAGGAGTACAGGGACTTTGGAAATGAGGATTCAAGTCATAGCTATACTATCACTGGGTGATTTTTAGAGTCATTTAACCCTCATGATCCTCAGTTTCCTTGTCTGTAAAATTAAGAGAATCATGTCAACTGATCACCAAAGTTTCTTCCAGTTTCACTGCATTATGACTTTTTAAATTTTGAAATTAATATTTCCCAAATAAATTTCATTATAATCAGGGCTGACATATAAGCCTAAAACACCACCAAACTCCTAAGAGTCTAGTGGATTCTTGTTTTAATTGGCAGTGTAGATTAAAAGTATAAATATGGCTCAGTCTCTGCTTAGTAAGTAGACAAATTTTAAAAATTCAAAATTTATAAGTACCTTCTGACTCCTTTCCTTAATGAGCCATAATTCAAATTTTTTTGCTCATGAATTGATTTATGCATATTTGTTCCTTCCACCATTTACTGAGAGTTACAAATGTGCAAGGTGCCAAGGTGACCAAGATGAGCAAAATACAGTCCTTGCCCTTAGGCAGCCAGGCTTAATAGTTTGCCAAAATTTAAAGCAAACATTAAAAAAAATAGTTCACCTTGTTTTTTAGCATTTAGTTCTGTGAGAAGCCTTTCTTTTACAGCTTTAATAGCTGCTTCGGTGGCCTCAACTACAATATTTCCTCTTAGTTCTTCTCGCGCTTCATTAAAACGTGGTTGGACAACTTTGTCATAGTCAATAACCTGCAAGAATATTTGAGAAAAGCAACATAAACACAAGAGACTGTGAATATTAAACACACTGTTCATTGATTTATTTCTACCTTCCACAAGTAGATACTGCTTGAAGTATACTTGGAATTACATACAGAATTCACTGAGTTTTGAATTCTTGCTTTAATAGAAATTCAGCCATATTTTTCATGTAAGATAAATATGTAAATTATACATATATTTGAGTTACATATATACTTTTGGTTTAATCAAAAAAATTAAAACATACATATTAAATCAACTTTACATGTATAATTTACATACATAAAAGGAACCCATTTTAAGAATACAACTTGAACATTTATAAATATGTACATAAAACAACCAAAATCAAGATACAAAACTTCTATATTACCTTCAAAAACTTCCCTTTATGCTCCTCTGTACTTAATCCCACCCCTCCTATTCCCCTTCTCCCACCTTTCATTCCTGGCCTGTGGTACTTTCTGCTTTCAGTCACTATAAATCAGTTTTAGCCTTTTCTAGAATTTCTTATAAATGGAATTATGCAGTAGGTAATCTTTCCTAGGGTTCCCCTGTTTAGCAGAATGTTTTTGAGATTCATTAGTGTCTATTGCAGGTATCCTATTTAATGTTGAACAGTATTCCATTACATAAATATACCACAGGTTTTTATCCATTCATCTATTGATGAACATTTGGGTTATATCCAGATTTGCACTAGTATGAATAAAGCAGTGATGAGTATTTCTACAGAAGTCTTTTTGTGGGTATGTTTTCACTACCCTTTTGTAAATACCTAGGAGTGGAATTACTGTTCCATATTGTAAGTGTTATATTTGATTTTTTTAATTTATAATTAATCATCAAGCTATTTCCAAAGTGTTTGAACTATTTACATGTTTATCAGCAAAATATGAAAGTTGCAATTTCTCCTCCACATCCTCACCAGCACTTGGTTTTGTGACTCTTAAATTTTAGCCATTCTAAGTGGATGTGACCTGTAGTTATACCACTGTGGTATCTGATCCTGTCCAATCTTGGAAGCTAAGCAGGGTCAGGCCTAGTTAGTACTTGGATGGAAAACTGCCTGGGAACACCCGGTGCTGTAGGCTTGGGAGAAGGACCTAGCAACCCACTCCCCCCCGAAAAAAAATCAGCCATTGAAAACCCTATGAATAGCAGAGAAGCACTAACAATACTGTTTTGCCTGTGGTACGTAGGGTTACTATGAGTGGGACACCAACTTGACAGCATCTAACAACAACAATGCTGCAGTCGTACCACTGTGGCATCTAATCCCGTCAGATCTCGGAAGCTAAGCAGGGTCAGGCCTGGTTAGTACTTGGATGGAAGACCACCTGGGAACACCAGGTGCTGTAGGCGAGGAAGAAGGATCCGGCAACCCACTCCCAAAAAACAATCAGCCATTGAAAACCCTATGAATAGCAGAGAAGCAGTAACAATACTGTTTCACTTGTTGTACATAGGGTTGCTATGAGTTGGATACACCGATTCCCTGGCACCTAACAACAAAAGCAACAACAACAAGTGGATGTGAAGAAATTTCGCATTGTACTTTAAATTTAGATTTTCCTAATCACTAATAATTGTGAACTTCCCTTTATGTGCTTATTGATTACTCACTTTTTTCTTTATAAGCATATGTTCAACTTTTGCCTATTTTAAACATTGGGTTAGAATTCTTCATATATTCTCGATACAAGTCCTTTATGAAGCAGATAAAAGATTTAATCAATTTGGAAGTCTTAGAAATAGATTTTTTTTTTTTTGAGACAGGGTCTCACTGTGTAGCCAAGGCTAGCCTAGAACTTAAGCATGTAGTCCCAGGCTGGCCTTGCTCTCATGATCCCCCTGCCTCTGCCTCCTGAGTGCTCAGATTATACGCTTGTGTCATTATGCCCAGCTTCAGAAATTGGTTTCTATATGTCTTTTAAGTTAATATTTCCAGATTCCTAAGGTCCATTTTGCTTTTCCTTTGAATTACTTATATTGAACTCACGGCCTTGCACATGTAGACAAGCACTTTACTACTGAGCTACACCCCCAGCCCAGGAGAGTCTTTTCTTAAATGATCCCATGATGCTTGGACATCCACATAGCTCAAAATAAAATACACTTAATATTTCACATCATTAGAAAGTTAATACTATGTGGAGAGCCAGAGTGTGGTGGCACATGCATGTAATACCAGCACTTGAGAGGCTGAGGCATGAGGACTGCTATGAGTTTGAAGCCCGCCTGTGCTACACAATGAGTTCCAGGCTAGCCAGGGCTCCATAGCAAGACCCTGTCTCAGAAAACAAAACACCAAAACAAAACAAAACAAAACAAAAGTCAGTTCTAGGTGGACTATATGTCTAATGTGGAAGTCAAAACAATATGGCAAGAAGTGAATAAAGAACAATATCTTCATAATGCTTGGTGAACAGTTTCTTAAGTGTGATACAAAAAAAGTATTAATGATGAAAGACAAAGTTGATAAATAATTCTCTATTAAAATCAGGAACTTCTGTTCATTGAAAAAATGGCATTAAATGTGAAATGACAAACCATATCGTACAGAAAATATTCAAACTACTTAGATAAATACAAAAAAAAATTAGAATATGGACAATGTAAGGAACTCCTACTAATATGTAAAACATACAATAAAAATGGGCAAGATCCTTGAACAAACACTTTAAAAAGTCAATGTGTGAATGACCAGCAAACATATGAAAAATGTTCAACCTCATTAGTCATTAGGGAAATATAAATTAAAACAGCAGTGAGATACTACTAAACACCCACTTGTGGTTTGTAGTTGCCATTGAGTCAGGTCTGACTCATAGTGACCTATGTATAACAGAATGAAACAATACACTGTGCCATGCCCAGAACTATGTCAGTGCTTCTCTGCTATTTATAGGGTTTTCAGTGGCTGATTGTTTCAGGAATGGGCTTCCAGGTCCTTCTCCCAAGCCTACAGCACCTGGGGGTGGTCTCCCTTCCAAGGACTAACCAGGCCTGATCCTACTTAGCTTCTGAGATCAGATGGGTTGGGTATAGACACCAGGGTGGTATGGCTATGGAAAAACACCCACTAGAATGGCTAAAATTAGAAAGACTGATCATTACAAGAGTTGGTAGGAATGTGGAATAACGGAACTCTCCTACCCTGCTGATAAGCCTATAAATTAATAGAATTAGTTTGGCATTTCATATACAAGTTGAACAAACATATGCAAACTTTATGTCCCATAAATTGTCTTCCTAGATGTATCTCTATAATATAAGTATACACATGTTCAAGAGATGAACATAAGAATATTTGTAGTAATAATATTACTGCCATTATTATTATTATTATTATTATTATTATTATTATTGGATAGCATCTCATAACACAGCTGAGGCAAGCCTGGAACTTGTTATGTAGTCCAAGCTGGCCTTGAACTTTTGATTCTCCTGTCTCAGCCTCTGAAGTGCTGGGATCATAGGTGTCCATCTTATAGTAGTATAATTCATAACATGGCAATCTGTAAGCAATCTAAGTTCTATTAATGTTCAAATGTGGATAAATATGATACAATTAATCAACAGAATACAATAAAACCACAAGAATGAATAAACTATAGCTATAGGCAATAACATGGATATCACAATCATAATGTTTAAGTGAAAGAAGCCAGACACAAAGAACATGAATTGTTCAAGTCCATAAAGTTCAAAAAAGCATGTGAAACTAACCTATGGCACCTGGATATATACTTTCATGATAAAACCATAAAGGTATGGGAGCTCAAGACAGTGGTTACCTGTGTTGGGGGAGAGAGGGGATGGGTGATGGGAACAGGCATAGAGAAGGCTTCTAGGGTGTTGAAAATATTCCATATTTGAACTGGATGGTGGTAATATGGGGTTTATTTTTATGATAATTCATTGAGTTTCACTTTTCTGTTTGTTATATTTCATGATAAAAAAAGCAACAGAAAATGTTACTCCTGTGCTTAAAAGGATTCAATAACACTTTTTAACTTCAAACTCTTCCCACAGCCTCCACTTCTCTGAATGCATCTCCAGCCATCACCTTGTGTCCTGCCTCTTTTCACATGTAGCACTTCTAGACACACTTACCTTCTTACAATTTCTCTGTGGTACAGCCCTTCATCAAATCCTTTGTCTTAGTCCTCACTTATTTCCCAAATCTGTCTACTTCTTACCACCTTTACTGCTATCACTGTGGCCTGAGCTAAAAAATTTTTTTATTCGTTTACTGACAGTGGAGAACAAGATTGCTAAGAGGAACAGGTTAAGGAACAGACAGGCCAGGATGATAATGAAATCAGTAAGAATTAGAACAGAGTGAGAGTGAACCAGGAGGTGTATAACTCAGGAAATAGGAACTGAGTGGATGACATGACATTAAAATCTGGGGTCTTCTGGGAAGGAGGGTGGGACTATAGTCTGGACAAGCGGATACTAACAAGGATGATGCCTTCTCACTCCAAGCCCAGGTGAACAGGTACCCACTCGACAGTGTAAAATTAAGAAAACTGAGTACAAACAATACTCTACAACTGATAAGGATAGATGGGTAGATAGATAGTTACCTTTCCTTTGTAATGTTCTGCAATCAAACTGCCAAGCGTTGTTTTCCCTGAATATTGAGGTCCAAATATGAATATTTTACATGGTGGTACTGGCATAGGTGGAAGAAGATAGGGACGTGGATTCAATAAAAATGTTTTTAATGCTTCTTCTGATGCAAAACAGTACATTTTACCTAGAAAACTTAAAATATGCCATCATAATAAACAACTGAAAAAATATACAGCAAAGTTTTAAAATTAAGCTCTGAAAATCTTACTTACCTCACAGAAAAATCTACTAGTCCTGGCAAAATGTTACCGTCTTTCAAATTTACAGGACATGAACGTCCCCATCTGCTTCTCTGCCATCTATACCTTGTTGCCATAAGTTTATAAGATGCAAGAGTACGTAGCAGCTCTTCCTATGAAACATAAATTCTACAATTAAAAATGTGGGTATAAGCTTTGCTGAAATTAGTGGTATTAAATATTTCATTTCTTATTTGATAGTGCTTTACTACTTAAGAAATTAATTAAGAATGCAAGTTTTGGCTTTTTTCCCCTCAATTTCAACATTTTGTACTTGTAATAGATTTAATAAGACTAATGTTCATTTCTATAAGAAAAGCTTTACATTTTACTGAGCATTTTCTATCACCTGTTATAATAAACACAAGGGAGATAGCAAATTTTCCAACATCTGCTTCAAAAATCATATTCTGAAAAATTCTATTGAAAAGGTTTAAAAATGTTCCAGAGTCTTAGCCAATGTATCCAAGCTTTTAAATACTGTGTATCCTCCAAGCTAATCCTCACCTTTCCAACAGTTTTAGAGGACTAAAAAGTCAGCTCTGACCAATAACAATCTGGATTGGATTCCTGTGATAGAGCTCTGAGAGCTCTCTCTACTATGAATCCAGTCCCCATGCAATTCTAATCTGCACTGGATATTTTAGCCCTCTGAAATGTTGAAAGGGTGAAGGTTAGATTTGAGTATATATGGTAGTAAGATTCCATATACAGATTGTTTCTGCATTTGCTTAGGTTGTAAGCAAATTTGAAGTCTCCCTCAGCAGTCCTTCTCTTCAGTGACCTCCAAAGAAGTTAAGATGTACATCCCCACCGGACTGCAGAGATTAGTAAAAGGTTAGCCCATCCTTATGCTACTTTAGTAGGGCATGAGAGAACTGGAGGGGGCAAGGGATTAGCTGGCTCCTTCCAACCTGCAGGTGCAGATTGTTAGCTCCAAGTTGACCATGGCGCAAAGATAAGATTGGGAGCTGTGGTCTTGTTGGACCACTACAGTATCCAAGGGCAAAAAGGCATGCAAACTGCAGGGATGCTGCACTTGTGACCCCACCTGAGGGCTAGAAAGGGTTGCTAGGTGCTAAGGAAATCAACAAAGCTTAGGCAAGCTGCATAAGATGGAGCACTTTGTTAGTGGGGCAGGTAGTCCTACCAACTTTTTCCACGGAGCCCACAGACAATGAGCTAAGACTGAAACTGTACCCAGATAATTCCGAAGGCAGTCACTCTTTCGTTATCATCCCACTTCCTGTCTAACACATGGGAAAGGGTTTTAATAGCAGACCATGTTCCCTTCTCAACTTCAAGAACCTTGAGCCAGTGTGACATTGCCCCTCTTCCTATCACATTCCCACTCATGCACATACCCTCCTTCTCTCCACCAGCTCATCAGATCTCACTACCCTCACATTCCCTATCAGGAGATGGAGTTCCCACGAAGGTCTTTGTTCCTGCCCTACTACTTTAAACCAATGAGTTTTCCCACTGGCTGCATAGAAGAATCTCCTAGGGAGGATTTTTTATTTTTATTTTTTTTAATTGTAGTAAAATAGACATAACACAGAATTTACCCTTTCAATCATCTTTAAGTGTACAATTCAGCAGCATTAAGCACATTCACAATGTTGTGCAAACTTTCAGAAATTTTCTGACAACCCAAACAGAAATTCTACCAACTAACAAAGACCTACATCTTCCCCTCCCCTAAGCCCTGATAACCTCTATCCTACTTTTTGTACCTATGAATTTGCTGCTGTAAGTACTCCATGGGGCTGGGATTTAGCTCAATTGGTAGAGCGCTGCTCTGCAGTCTCTGAGGTCCTGAGCTGATTCCCAGCCCCACAAAAATGGGAGAAGGGCCTGGCAACCCATTCCCAAGGCAATCCTGAAACAGTCAGCCATTGAAAACCCTATGAGGGTTGCTATGAGTCAGACAGGACCTAACAACAACAACAATAACAACAACAACAACAACAACAGCAACAACAACAACAAGTACTTCATGCCTGCAGCTGTAGAACTGTGGCCTCCAATCCTGTCAGATCTCAGAAGCTACGCAGGGTCATGCCTGGTTAGTACTTGGATGGGAGACCGCAGGGGAACACCAGATACTTTAGGCTTGGCAACCCGGCAACCCAGCAACCCACTCCCAAAATCAGTCCGTCACCGAAAACAGAGGAGCACTGACAATAATGCTTTGCCTGTTGTATATAGGGTCACTATCTACTCCTCGGCACCTAACAACAAGAAGTACTTCATGTAAGTGGAATCATAGTATTTGTTCTTTTGTGTCTGGCTAGTTTCATTTAGCATAATATTTTCAAGGTTCATTCATATTTTCTCATGCATTAGAATTTCATCTCTTTTAAAGGATGAATAGTATTTCATTTTATGTATGTATCATATTTTATTTATCCATTTATCCCACAGATGGACATTGGGATGTTTCCACCTTCTGGCTATTGATAATGTAGCTTCTATGAACATTAGAATACAAATACCTGTTGCAATCCTGCTTTCAATTCTTTGGGGGAAAAACCTAAAAGTGGAATTACTGGATCATATGTTAATTCTTTGTTTAACCTTTTGAGGAATTATAAAACTATTTTAATCAAGAGCTGTACCATTTTACATCTTTGCCAGTAATGCAAGCAGGTCCTATGTTCTCCCCATCCTTGTCAACGCTTCACTTCTTGTTTGTTTGTTTGTTTTTGGATAACAGCTACCCTAATGGGCACTAAGTAGCATTTCGTGATACTTTTGATTGGTGTTTCCCTATGATTAGTGATGTTGAACATCTTTTCATGTTCTTATTGAGCATTTATGTCTTCTATGAAGAAATATCTATTAAAGTCCCTTGCTCATTTATGGACTGGGTTCTTTTATTGTGGAATTATAGGAGTTATTCATATATTCTGGACACTAGAATTAAAGAAAAAATTCAAGCCTCAAATGACAATAGTGAAAGATTCTACAGGGAAAATATCAAACAATGCAGGGAACATCACAAGAAGACGGAAGGAATACATAGAGTCTTTACATCTAAAGTAATTGGCAGATGATCAACCATTTCAAGAGGCTGCATATGATCAGGAACCAATGGTACTGAAGGAAGAAGGGGAAGCTGCCTTGAAGGAATTGGCAAAACATAAGCTTCCAGGAATTAATGGAAGAACTAAAGATGTTTACAACAAACAGATGCAGCACTGGAGGTGCTCACTGGCTTACACCAAGAGATTTGAAAAATAGCTACCTGGAAGAGATCCATATTTGTGTTTATTCCAAAGAAAAGAGATCCAACCAAATGTGGAAATTAGTGAATGATATCATTAATGTCTAACACAAGTAAAATTTTGCTAACCATCATTCAAAAGTGACTGTAGCAGTATATTAACAGAGAACTGTTGGTAAATCAAGCCAGATTCAGACGAGAGCATGGAGCCAGGTACATCACTGCTGGTGTCAAATGGATATTGGCCAAAAGTAGAGAATACTAGAAAGATGTCTATCTATGTTTTATTGACTATGCAAAGGCATCTGACTGTGTGGATCACAACAAATTATGGTTAACATTGCTAAGAATGGGAGTCCCAAAGCACATAATTATACTCATGAGGAATCTGTAAATGGACCAGGAAGAAGTCATTTGAATAGAACAAGGAAATACTGCCTGGTTTAAAGTCAGGAAAGATGTGTGTCAGGGCTATATCCTTTCACCATACCTCTTCAATCTCTATGCTGAGCAAATAATCCAAGAAGCTGGACTTTATGAAGAAAAATGTTGCATCAGAATTGGAAGAAGATTCATTAACAACCTGCGTTATGCAGATGCCACAACTCTGCTTGCTAAAAATGAACAGGACCTGAAACATGTACTGATGAATATCAAAGAACACAGCCTTCAGTAAGGATTGCACCTCAACATCAAGAAAACAAAAATCCTTACAACTGGGTCAGTAAGCAACTTCATGAAAAATGGAGAAAAGATTGAAGTTGTACAAGATTTTGCTTTACTTGGTTCTACAATCAACACCCACAAAGCAGCAACCAAGAAATCAAAAGACAGACTGCACTGGGAAAAGCAGTTACAAAGGTCCTCTTTACAGTGTTAAAAAGTAAAGATGGCACATTGAAGACAAAGGTGCACCTGACTCATACCAGGGATTTTCAGTTGCATCAAATGCTTGTGAAAGCTAGACACTGAATAAGGGAGACAGGAAAAACATTGATGCTTTTGAATTATGGTGCTGGCAACAAATGTTGAACATACCATGGACTATCAAAAGAACCAACAGATCAGTCCTAGAAAAAGTACAACCAGAGTGCTCCTTGGAAGCAAGGATGGCTAGACTGTGTCTCACATATTTTGGACTTGTAGTCAGGAAGGACCAATCTCTGGAGAAGGATATCATGTTTGGGAGAGTGGCAAGTCAGTGAGAAAAAGGAAGAATGTCTCCTAGATGGGTTGACACAGTAGCTACAACAATTGGCTTAAACTTAAAAAAGATTCTGTGCCTGGCAGTGTCAGGGAGTGTTTCTTTTTGTTGTACACAGGGTCGCTATGAGTCGAACCTGACTTGATGGCACCTACCAACAATAAGAACAAGAGTCCCTCATCAGATATATGATTTACAAATATTCTCCTCCATTCTGTGGGTTGCCTTTTCACTCCATTGGTAGTGTCCTTTGATACATAACAGTTTTACATAACAGACTAATTTATCTATCTTTTTCCTTTTGCTATCTATGCCTTTGACACCATATCCTGTTTTGCTTTGTTCTAATTAATGCCAGATCCCTATCCCAGTTCTGTTTTAACTGGTCTGGAATTGGTAGATTTAAATATCTTTCTAGATGATCCCACTGCATATATAGCATGGAAAATTACTGCTTTAAAATTCCTCTAAAAATCACCTGTCTTTAGCTGAGCAGCATCCTTTTAAAGTCCTGCAAAACACACAAGATCTTGTATACCAATCAACTTTAATCAACCAGGCTCCTATAGTGTATGAAATATTAAAATTAGGGTTCTCACATTCAATTGGGCATAGGAATCCATTCTGGATCCTGTATAAATATATTTGCAGGTCTCATCTCCAGACATTCTGTGTTCAATCAGTCTGGGATAAGAACCTAAATAATTTGTATCTGCAATAAGCTTCCTAGGTGATCCTGGAGGTTATCTGGGTTGTTAGGGGAAAATCATTTTAAGAGATACACCAACACTGTCACAAATTCTGGCCTTTTATGATAAATGTCAGGCATAAACAGAAACAAACACAAGTATTTCTCCTAGTCTCTGTGCTCACCTTTCTTCCATTTCAGCACCAGTTCCCATATTCCAATTGTGGTGGCCAAGATATACAGATTATATAGTATAGCTAACAAAATGATCTCTCCAAATATTATTTTATTCAAATTATGATACCTACTTACTTTCCTGGTATGTTCTAAAAAATTCTATTTGTATAGGTAAAACTAAACTTCACCAAAGAGATCAAACTCTCCAATTAAAAGTCCTTGAGGCCCTTTTAACATTTTGTTGCTGTTGCTTAGCATTTAGCAGCTATAATTTGATCACCATCACGTACATATCCCATCCTGTGCCAGAAAAACAGTAGTTACAACAAACATTTGATTGAATGATTGAAGGAATGAATGAATGCTTACAGAGTTGAGGGCTTTTATATCTTTGCTTTCTTTGGTGCTATAAAAATTTTAAGTTGAACTTGAATTTCTTTCTTTTCCATTTTCCCTCTGGTTAATTGTTCTGATTTTATGCTTTTATTTGTTTTGAAATATTTGTTCTGTTGTAGTTAGTGTCTAAAAGAATATTCTGTTAATATTATAGTTTTCTCCCAGAAGAAGAAACCTTTTTTGAGAAGGTATCCTGAATCTACTTTTATACCTTGGAAGATAAAAAACTAAGGTTGCAGCAAAATTGTTGCCAGGTGTGGTTTGTGCATGCCTGTAATTCCAGCAACTACGGAGGCAGAGACAGGAGGATCACAAGTTTGAGGCCAGAGGCAGCCTGCATAACTTTGACCCTGTCACAAGATTAGATAAATAAGTAAATAAATAAATAAATAAATAAATAAATAAATAAATATTGAACATGTACACTTGCAAATAGGTAAATACTTACCGTTTCCATTATGTCACTAATTTCTTCTTCTGAACTCTGAAGTTTGGTTAAAATAGCCGCTCTTTGTAGGTTCAGATATTTCAGTCGATCTATAACTGTCTAAATTTAAAGGACAAGTATTTGAATGCATTGGCATTTGAATATCTCAAACATTCTGAGAAAGTGATGGCTCGTGATTCAAATCCATGCTTCTACAGAGACTTTGGGCAGAATCCCTGTTCACTTCTTCCTGGCATCAGTAATTTGCTGGCACTCCCTGGTGTTTCTTGACTTATATATGCATCACTCTAGTCTCTACTTTTATTGTCACATAGCCATTTTCTCCCTGTGTGTCTTAATCTCTTCTAATACATACTGAGCTAGGACATATCTTAATTAAATATATGTTTCTCCTAACTTGATTACATATGCAAAGACCTTATTTCCAAAGAAGGTCACATTCACAGGTACTGAGGCTAAAGCTTTAACATATCTTTTGGAGGGACACATTTCAACCCATAACACTCTACCCTCTGGCCCCAGACCTCTTTGGGCAAAGGGAAGAGAGCCATATGAAGATGGAGACAGATATTGGAGTTATGCTGCCATAGGCCATGAAATGCTGGCACTACTGAAAGCTGGAAGAGGCAAGGGTGGATCCTCCTTGGGAGGATTTGGAGGGAGCATAACCCTGTCAACACCTTGATTTTGGACTTCTATCCTCCAGAACCATAAGAGAATAAGTTTCTGTCATTTTAAGCTTCCTGGTTTGTGGTACTTTGTTATGGAAACCCTAAGAAACTAACACGGACACTACCTGGAAGAAACACAGGGAAAATAGGCTAGTACAAAGAATTTGAGATGAGAGATGGTAAGACAGACAAAATACTGATGGTATGTGATAGTCTGTGGTAGACTGTATTAGTTGTTCACAATTCAACCTTCTCTTGATTTGCTTGTTAATTCCCTAGTTAATTCTGAGTGAAGAACCCTTCCTTAAGCCTTTAGTGTTGAGCTTCTTCATGTAACTTGCTTTGGTAAATAGAATGTGGGCAGAAGTGCCCAAGTACTAGTTCCACACTGGGGCCTGAAAAGCCATGGCAAATCTCAGCTAGGCCTCTTAGAGCTTCTGTCCTCTAGAGAAGTGCATCTAGGTAGTGAAAAGTGGTACAATCCTGGGTGCACTTTGAAGAAGTCTGCTGTGTCTGTTGATGCACAGGGTGTGGATAGGAGGAAGAAAGAGAAGAAAAGCAGTGGGAAGGAGGGTGTTGACACTAAAAGAGGAGAACTGTGTGAGAAGCAAATTAGGGCAGGAGAATTGTGGGTGGAGCAGATTGGGGCAGGTAGTGGTGGTGGTGGAGTGTTGTCTTGCTTGTTTGAATCAGAGATAAGTATTAGACATATACTTGGATATATAGCAGCTGAGCAACAGCTGAATGTACTGGTGTAGAATGTGGGGAAAAGATCTGGGACATTAAGAAGAATTTAAGAGTTTCCAGCATTGAGAAGATATTTAAAGTCATTTGACTGGATGAAGACTCCTAAGGGGTAGGTGGGCCAGAGAAGAACTCATTAAACTGGGATCTACCAACCCTAAATGTTAGCAACTTTGAGTGTCTAGGGAAGAGTATGGAACTATTGTGGTGGGTCTGGGAGAAGGCAACTGAAGAAGAGAGCAGAAAAGAAAAGTAAGGGGTCAGTTGTGTCTACATTAAGCTAGATGAAAATTGAAAAGTGGTCACTGGTCAAAAAAAGATCCTTGGTGATCTTGGCAAGAGCATGTCACAGGTGCAGAGCTTCTCCTTGAGCTGGCTCCAATCTGAGCATTATCTTTGGCTTTTTTCTCCCTTCATTCCTATGTTAAGTCACTCACCAAGTCTTGCTCCACAGACTTCTTAAGGATCTCTCAATTTGTCCTCTTCTGTCTATTCCTACTGTCATCACTCTAGGTTAGGCTACCATTTTTTTTCAGTACTGGGGGTATTGCACTCAGAGCCTAGTGCATGCTGGGCAAGTAATGTACCATGAGCTGTATCCCCAGCCCTCCCCACCTCCTTTTTTTAAATTTTTTTTATTTTGAGACAAGGTCTTGTTAAATTGCGCCAACTGCCTCTGGCCTCAAACTTCTGATCCTCCTGCCTCCACCTTCCCAGTAGGTGGGATTACAAGTGTGTGTCTCAGCACCTGGATAGGCCAACCATCTTTTATCTGATTGACTGTGACAGCTAGAACCAGTCTTCCTATGGTCAATTTTATTCCCCTTCCATTTTTTTTCCCTTACATTGCAGTCTGAGTGATCATTCCTAAATGAAAATAGGATCATTTCACTCCCTGGCTTCAAACTTTTCATCGGCTGCCTGTTCTCTTTTGAGGTCTAAACTCCTTAACATGATTCATAGGTCTTTCTTGGTAAAGTGTCTACTTACTTTGGCACTACTCTACACTGCCTATCTCCATTCTCTTATGTTCCAGTCCCACTTTCAGTCCCTACAACTTGTCTCCGGGGACTTTACACAGACTTTTCCCTCAGCCCAGAAACTTGCTCCTTTTCCATCCCCTCTCCTAGTCTTCATGCTCTAATTCTTACTCATAATTTCGGACAAAAGCCCACCTTACCAAACTAAGTTTTGTCCTTCTGTTCTGAGCTCTTATAATAGCTTGTACTTCTGTGACTATAACACAAGCCACCAGTTAAATATTTATTTTCCCCAATATATTGAATATTACATGAGAGGAAGGACTTATGGGCTCATCTGCCTCCATCTCATCTGTATCCTATAGATTATTATAGTGCCAAACATTTATTAGGTGCTTGAGAAATAGTTACTGTATTTTTTTATGTTATCTTATTTCTTTTGTAAGATATTTTTGCGTTCCCATTTCTCCATATCCTTATCAACACTTGCTATAACGTCTTTTCTTTTTATTTAAACTTTGACCATGGTAAGGAGTATAAAGTGGTATTGCATTCTGATGTTGATTTGCATTCCCCTAATGTCTAACAAGTGAGCTGGGAGTTAGCTCAGTTGGTAAAGTGCTGCTCTGCACTCTCTGAGGCCCTGGTTTTGATCTCTAGCATGGCCAAAATGGGAGAAGGATGTGGCAATCCACTTCCAAAATAATCCCAAAACAATCTGCCATGGAAAACTCTATGAATAGCAGAAAAGCATTGACACAGTGCCAGGCATGGCACAGTGTCAAGAGTGTTTCATTCTGTTGTACATAGGGTCACTGAGTCGGACCTGACTGGATGGCACCTAACAACAACAACAACGATTAATGATGTCAAGCATCTTAGCATGTGCTTACTGCTTCCCATTTGTTCTTACTTTTCTTTGAGTCACATTTTGTTGTAAAGAAATTTTACATTCAAATGTACTTTTGATTTATATATGAACAGATGAATAAGTATAACATTGAATCTTAAAGTATCAAAATAAAAATTTTAAAAATTAAAACAGAATGTAGCCGGGTGTGGTGGCACAAGCCTGTAATCCCAGCGACTTGGGAGGCAGAGGCAGGAGGATCGCAAGTTTGACACCAGAGGCAGTCTGCGTAATTTAGTTAGACCCTGTCTCAAAAAGTAAAAAAAATAAAAAATAAAAAATATAAAAGGGCTGGGGGCGCAGCTCAGTGGTCCAGCACTTGCAAAGCATGCAGGCGCGAGGCCCTGGGTTCAACCCCTGAGTACTGAGAAAAAAAAAAAAAAAAAAGAGAAAGTGATAGAAAAGGTGGGAGGGGTGGGGGAACAACATAGAGGGGTAAAGAGGGAGAGAACAAGTGCAAAATACAGGACGCAACTCCATGAAAATAAAAAAAAAATCATGCTATACCTCATAAATATGTACAACTGTCATTACATGCTAATCAAACAATTTTTTTGTAAAATGTTTAAGGAGATAGAAGGGTCAACAATTCTGATTTTATAATTGCACACTATATATTTGAACTGAATTATCACTCCATATTCCATAAATAAATATAATAAAAATACTAATAAAAAGAGTAAATAGTAAATTAAAAAAATATATATATATATATTTCTGTTTATGAAGATAAATACAATATTACCAAAAGTTTAAAAATTTTCCAACCATGAGATATTCTTACTGAACATTGCACTCACCATGAAGAGCTCTTCTGGTGGCTTATTTCCATCTAGCTCAATGAGATACTGGGGATTGTGTTCAGCCATTACTTCCTGCAGATAATAGAAAAGACACCTTGTAATCCTGGATCACTGGGAAAGCTGAATACAAGATAACAATCTTAATATATTATGAAGAAATCTTTTCATGATGATGATGATGATGATGATTTGTGTTACTTAGTGGTTGAACCCAGGGCCTCCCACATACTTTATAAATGCTCTACCACTAGGCTACACCCCCAACCCATTTCTTATTTGTGAGTCAAGGTATTTCTAAGTGATGCAGGCTACCTCTAGTCTCAAACTCATTATCCTCCTGCCTCAGCCTCCTGGGCCGCTGGGATTACAGACATGTGCCACCACTCCCAGCTCTATGATGAAATCTTTAAAGCTAATTTGTTTGCATTATACAAGCCATAACGTACATAATTTTCAGCATTCAAGAGATCTTTTGCAAAAGCCCAAATGAGCTTTGTTACCATGATATTTTTTGAGTTTATACATGTAGGCAAACACTCTGTCACTGAGCTACATCTCCAACCCCATACCAGATTTTATTGTCTTATCCTTCCCCCCTCTCCATTCTGTTTTGTACATTTAAGTCTAAAAGTCTTTCCCAATTCAAAATGTTTTGGGGATTTTTGTAGCATATATTTGCTACATATAGCTTTGCTATCTGGTTTGGACACCACAGAAGAGTCTGACTGAAATTTAGGTCACAGAGTTTCTTCATACAGATACTAGCATCATTTAAAAATTACAACTTTTTTATTATTTTAGGGTACATTTTTATTACAGAAAATTTATAAAACAGAAAACTAGAAAGAAAAAAATGTCTCTAATTCAGCTACCAAAAGGTAGTGACTACTACTACTATTATCCTCCCATCTTTCATTTCATGAAAAAAATCTTTGTGTTTGAGATCATAATGTATATATAACTCTGGAGTTTACTTTTTCACTTAACATTATAGCTAACTGTCTCCTATATTTTTACAAGATTACTTTCAATATCACATTTTAATGGTTTTATAAAACTATATACAGTGGATATAGCACAACTTATTATAGCACAATTACAGCAACTCTGCTGTTTGATATTTAGGTAGGTTATGATATTTTGTTAGTTGTTTTCAAGCATTTCTTTTTCTTAATTTTTGTTTTTAGGTTTTCAAAATTACATTCTTCTTGAGTAACTACAGAAGTTATACTAACAGTGACCAGTGAGGGAATGCAGATGAGCACACTCTGCACCTGTCCTCACCAACAAAGTGTGTCTCTTTCCCCCCAGGCTTCTCATTGACATAAATATTGCACATGCATAAATTCTTGATAACACTGAGTAAGCATATTTTTACTATTTCCTGATAAACTGAATATACATGCCAGATTCCTAAAATGTTTTAATATTAATAGCTATTGCTTGTTGATACTCAAAAAGGTTGTAGCAATGCAAAAACTTATACCAGCAACATACGAGAATGTTTATGCCACCAGTGGCCATTTTTGCTTTTACATTCCTCCCAAAGTGAGTTGAAAAATGGCATTAGTTTATTTTACATTTTATTTCTCTGGTGAGGTCCAGCATTCAGATATCCATCTCTGTAAACTGCCTTAATCATAACCTCTGTGTATTTTCCTATTATATTGTTTCTTTACTCTAACATTTATGAGAATTCTTTAATCTTTACTTATCATATGGATTGCAGATATTTTATTTATCTATATCTTTTGACTTTATTATGTCTTCTATAATGTAAAAAATTTTTATAAACAAATATACCTGTTTTCACTATTTCTGGATTTATTTTCTTGTTTAAATTAGATTTTCTTTATCTCAAGATTATATTAATATTCTTCTAAATTTTCTTCTACTATTTTTGTTTATAATATCAAAATATTGTTATAGTATGAATACAAAATGATCTCCAAGACTCATGTTCAAATGTTAGGTCCCCAGCTGATGGCAGTACTGTTTTGAGAAGTTTTGAAACTTTAGGAGGTGGGACCTACCTAGTGTAAGTACGTCACTGGGAACAGGTCTTGGGAGACCTCTGGGCTGAGGTTTAGCTCAGTTGGCAGAGTGCTGCTCTGTACTCTCTAAGGACTTGAGTTTGATCCCCAGCACTGCAAAAATGGGAGAAGGATATGGCAGTCCACTCTTAAAGCAATCCCAAAACAATCAACCATTGAAAACTATAAGGTCGCTATGAGTTGGACCCAATTCTATAGCACCTAACAATAAAACAACTGGTTCCAGGGGCTCTGTCTGCTTCCTGCTGCTGTGAGGTGAAGAAGGTCCTCCACTATAGGCCTTACCAGCTGCTCAGCAGAGATTCTCAGTCTTGTAGGACAAAAAATTCAAAGATGGACACAGAGATCTGGCAAGAACAGGTTTATGAGAGCAAAGCAAATGAAATGAAAGTATGCTGTTAGGACCTGGAGAAAAGGCAGGCTTGAGAAGCAGCAAATGTCCTGGGGTCTTTGGAGTCTGGTTTATATTAGGGTCTTATCTTTGTAGGGGCAGGAATTTTGAAGAATTCTCCTGGAATCAGGTCCTTTTTTTTTTTTTTTTGGTACTAGGGATTGAACCCAGGGCCTTGCATTTGCAAGTGCTGTACCACTGAGCTGCACCCCCAGCCCAGTTTTACTTTTTGAGACAGGGTCTTGCTAAATTATGCAGACTGCCTCTGGTCTCGAACTTGCTATCCTCCTGCCTCTGCCTCCTGAGTTATTGGGATTACAGACATGCACCACCACGCCTGGCTAGGTCCTTCTTATATGTTACATGGAAGAGTTTTTGACTCTGGATGGCCCAATCAGGACTATCATACCACATGTGTGGGTGGCATTGGTGTCACTCAGGCCAGAATTAAAAAAAAAAAAAACAATTTCTAAGCCATTGTTTTTAACCGATTATTTTCTAACTCCTTGTCTATCCTTCACATCAATACCAGGGAAATTAATTCTTACCTACATTTTGTTTCCCCCCCCATGTGTTTGTCAGTTTGCCACACTGTGGGGGCTTGTGTGCTGCTGCGATGCTGAAAGCTATGCCAGATACCAGAAGGGCCACCCATGGTGGACAGGTTTCAGCTGAGCTTCCAGACTGAGACAGACTAGGCAGAAAGATATGGTTGATCCACTCCCAAAACAATTAGCCATTGAAAACCCTATGAATAGCAGAGAAACACTGTCAGATATCATGCTAGAAAATGAGCTCCTCAAGTTGGAAGGCACTCAAAAGATGACGGGGGAAGAGTTGTTTCCACAAAGTAGAATCAAACTTAATGATGAGAGTGGAGTAAAGCCCCAGGAGCCTCCATTTACTGATATGGTACGACTCAAAATTAGAAGGAACAACTGTAAACATCCATTAATAATTGGAACATGGAATATATGTAGTATGAATCTAGGAAAATTAGAAATTGTCAAAAGGGAAATAGAGCATATAAACATCGACATTCTAGGCATCAGTGAGCTAAAATGGACTGGTATAGGCCCCTTTGAATCAGATGATCATATAGTTGCACATGACACAACTCTGCCTGCTGAAAGTGAAGAGGATTTGAAAATTTTACTGATGAAGATAAAAGAACATAGCTTTTAGTATGGATTGCAACTCAACATCAACAAAACAAAAATGCTTACTCCTGGATCAGTATGGAACTTCCCAATAAATGGAGAAAAGACTGAGGTTGTCCAAGATTTTGCTTTACTCGGTTTTATAATCAACACATACAAAAGTAGCAGTCAAGAAATCAAAACATACATTGCATTGGGAACAGCTGTTGCAAAAGACCTCTTAAAGTGGTGAAAAGTAAAGATGTCACATTGAAGACAAAGGTGCACCTGACTCATGCCATGGTATTTTCAGTTATATCATATGCTTGTGAAAGCTGGACATTGAATAAGGGAGACAGGAGAAGAACCGATGCGTTTGAATTATGGTGCTGGAGATGAAGATGGAATATACCATGCACTGTCAAAAGAACCAACAGATCTGTCCTAGAAGAAGTGCAACCAAAGTGTAATAGGAAGCAAGGATGGCTAGACTATGTCTTTTGGAAATATTTCCAGATGGACCAATCCCTGGAGAAGGACATCATGTTTGGGAGAGTGGCAGGTCAATTAAATGGATTGACACATTGGCTGCAACAATGGGCTATAAAAAGATCATATGCCTGGCACAGAGTAGGAGAGTGTTTCATTCTGTTGTACATAGGGTCCTTTTGAGTCAGACCCAACGAACAACATGCTTGGATGCAGAGGTTAGAAGTTTTCCACTTATGGATTTTTGTGGACAATCTATCAAAAAATGCCATATTCATTTATATTCCTGTTAGCAGGGTTTTAGACTGCTTTACCATATACTTCAGGAAAAGAATGTGGTAATCCACTGTTGAAGCAATCCTGAAACAATGAGCCATTGAAAGCACTATAAGGGTCACTATGGGTAAGACCCAACTCGATGGCACCTAACAACAAAACAACAACAACAACATCACCATATACTTGCTAGCATTAGGTATTATTATTACTTGTTCATCTTTTTAATTAATTAATTACATTTTTGCAGTACCGGGGGGTTGAATCCATGGTCTTATGCATGCTGGGCAAGTGCTCTGTCACTGAGCTGCACTATCTAGCCTCTTTTTTATTATTTTTCTTGAGATATGGTCTTACTAAGTTGCCCAGGCTGCCTATGGCCTTGAACTCAATCCCTTGCCTCAGCCTCCCAAATTGCCGGGATTACAGGTGCGTGCCAGAACACCCAGTATTTGTTCACCTTTTACAATTTGATCATGGAAATGATATTTCATTATTTAGATAAGGATTTCTTTATTATCAGTGAGCCTACTATAAAACAGCATGAAGCAAATTCTTTTCATTTCTTTTTCAGATGAGGAGAGACAATTTTAGGACTGTTGTTTTTTCTATTTGTCATACTTCTGTTGTTTAGCATAATGTTTGTCCAAATTCTCAAGTTTAATAAATGTTTGTTGACTAAAACTCCAGTACAAGTAATTATATTTGGCAGGATCTTTCTATTATTTTGAATATAGAAAATATGTTTTCTAATAATTGTAATCTCAGTAATCATACTTATAAAATACTAATTATTTTAATTAAAACTTTACAATGTATATCTTGTGTATATAATGATGTTTATATATAATCAACTTTCCATGAGATAACCATAGAAACCAATCTGGGGATAACAATTGTTTAGATTGCAATTTAACTAAATTAAAAATTCCCTTTAGAACAAAAAGTGCATCTTAAGCATGCAGTTGTTTCTATAAACCCATACACTATGGATTGAAAATACTTGCACAGGGTAATCTCTTAACTTCCAGCCATAAATGACCTCCTCTAGTGACTTGAAAAATGCAGTTCATTTGTCACTTTTAGCAACAGTGTTGCTTTGTAGGAGTAAAATAATATGGTTGTAAGAATGAGATTTTGGAATTCAAACCTTTTTCTAACAGCTTTCTATCAAGTTCAAGAAGAGAATCAAACAGTAAATGGGGATGAGACATGTGGAAACTAACCAGAGATAAAACAGAAATATTAATATTCCCATTTTTAACAATATATCTTGTTCTTACTTCTAAAGCACGGAGAACTGTTTCTTTATAAAGTTTGACAGTGTTTTCGACATTTTCCAAATAATCCTCAGGCCTCTGAACTAGATGTTGAACAATTTCAGCTACCATCTGCATTTCAGCAATAAATGCCTAAATGGGAAAAAAAAGAGATTTTTAACTATCTTTTTTGGTTATCTAATTTATAAGCCACATCCCACCCTCCATATGCCTGGATGCCATTGAGTTGTTAGAAGCAAGGGGAAGGGGAGATTTTGTGCCAGGCACAAAATCTTTTTTATGTTTGATGGATGTTTACAGTTGTTCCTTCTCATTTTGAGTCATACCACATCAGAAAATGGTGGTCCCTGGGGCTCTACTCCATTCCCATGATTAAGGTCAATTCTACTTTGAGGAGGCAACCCTTCCTCAGTCATCTTTTGAGTACCTTCCAACCTGGGTGGCAGAGGCAGGAGGTTCCTCCTTCTAGAGATTAGAAACTGACGACTTTATTTAAGAGAGACTGAACACTCGCTGAAGAGTCCTTGTTAGGTGAAACAAAGTTTTAAATTGCCTAATCAACAAACAAGGGGCTGGGATTTAGCTCAGTTGATAGAGCACTGCTTTGCAGTCTCTGGCGTCCTGAGTTCAATTCCCAGCACCACAAAAATGGGAGAAGGACATGGCAATCCACTCCTGAGGCAATCCCAAAAAACAATCAGCCATTGAAAACACTGTAGGTGTAGCTTTGAGTCGAATACAACTTGACCGCACTTAACAACAACAACAATCAACAAATAACAATTTCTTGTACCTCCGCAATAAATAGGGAAGAGTAGGTGAAGAATGTCAGATTTTTAAAAGCAAAATAGAGAAACTGAAGTTTCCCCAAATACTTGAGCTTGTAGTTCATTCCTTCATTTCCTCATTTATTTAGTAAACATTTCTTGAGTACCTACTATATTGTAAGCACTATTCCAGGAGCTTGAGATACAATAGTGAACAAAAAACATCTAGCACTTGGGGTTCATAGAGCTCCCATTGCAGTTGGGGAAGACAGCATAAACAAGTAGACAAATATACAACATATTAAGTGGTGGTTAAGTACTAGGAAGAAAAATAAAACACAGAGGAATGGGAGAAGGTGCTATTTTATATCAGGTCATTATGAAAAGGTTCTCTGAAGGAGTAACATTTGTGTTGAACTTAGAATGGAGGGTGAAGGCCATAGAAAAAAGAACAGTTTAAGGCAGAGGGAATAGTCCATGTAAAAATTCTCAGTCCAGGCCTGCACATGGTTAAATTCTTCATATGATATTTAGTATTAAAATCGGTCACCCACTCAGACATTTATCAATGCATGCACATGCATATTTTACACAATTTGAATAACATTATCTGGAGAAACCATCTTATAATCTGCTTTAAACATCATTTTGATGGACATAAATAACACAATAATTTTCTTGAATATAGGAGTATTTAACCATTACTCAATAGCTGGACCTGAACGTTTCAAACTTTTTACAATTATAAATATTATTGCAATTAACATCCTTGTAGGTGTATCTTTATATTTCCCATAGAACAGTTCCTAAAATTAGAATTTCTGGGCCAAAGTTTATACATTTCAAAGTGGCTCAATATATGCTCAGTTGATAGAGTGCCACACTGCACTCTCTGAGGACCTGGGTTTGATCCCCAGCACTGCAAAAATGGGAGAAGGATGAGGCAATCCACTCCCAAAGTAATTAGCCACTGAAAATACTGTGAGGATTGCTAACAACAACAACAACAACAATAATAATATATGCTGTCTTTTCCAAAAGATGCTACCATTCTCTCTGTAGCAGAGGGTGTTGCTAGATGCTCACTGAATTCATCCATTGAATCACTGCACAACTTTGTTTTGAGTACCTACTATCTGCTAAACACTGTTACAGGCTCTGGAGATATAGTCATACTTCATAGAATCACATTCAGTGAGGTGCAATGATTGTAAGTAAGTAAAAATGTAGTAAAATTTCAGAAAGAGGTAAGTGCTATGAGGAAAATAAAACAGGGTAAGGCCTTAGGCTTGTGCTGTCCAGCATGGCAGTTAAAGTCACATATAATATTGACCCTCAGTTTTTTGTCAGTTTGCCATTCTGTGGTGGCTTGCGTGTTGCTGTGATGCTGAAAGCTATGCCAATGGTAATACAGACACCAGCAGGGTCACGCATGGTGGACAGGTTTCAGCTCTGCTTCCAGACTAAGACAGACTAGGGAGAAGGATGTGGCAATCCACTCCCAAAACAATTATCCATTGAAAATCCTATGAATAGCAGAGAAATATTGTCAGATATAGTGCCAGAAAATGAGCCCCCCAGGTTGGAAGGTACTCAAAAGATGAATGAGGAAGAGTTGCCTCCTCAAAGTAGAATTGACCTTAATCATGGGAATGGAGTAGAGCCCCAGGGACCACCATTTTCTGATGTGGTATGACTCAAAATGAGAAGGAACAACTATAAACATCCATTAAATATAAAAAAGATTTTGTGCCTGGCACAGTGTCAGGGAGTGTTTTGTCTGTTTTACATAGAGTCGCTATGAGTTGGGCTCAACTCAATGGCACCTAACAACAACATACATATTGACCACTGGAAATTCGCCAAGTGCAAATTGGAATGTGCTGTAAGTATAAAATACACACCAGACTTCAAGTTAGTATGAAAAAATGTATCATTCTTAGAATATTTATCTTGATTACACGTTCAAATAAAATTTTGGATATATTAGAATAATAAAATCTATCATTAAAATTACTTTCAGGGCAGGTGCAGTGACAGACACCTGTAATCCCAGCAACTTGGGAGGCAGAGGTAGGAGGTTCCTCCTTCTCGAGGCAGCCTGTGTAATTTAGAGTAGAAGGGGGTCTATTTCAGGGGAATATAGGGGCCCTGCTGAAGGGTGGACAAGAGAGGGTGAGGAGGGAGTGGGTATGACCTAAGTACATTGTACACATATAGGAAAATATCATAATGAAACCCATTATTTTGTATAATTATTATATGCCATTATTATACATTAATTAAAAATGAATATATAAAAGAATTTAATAGCTGTTGAATACATGAGTATAGTGGCACTGGGGGCTTGAACCCAAGGTCTCACGCCTCAGGGTCCCACACATGCTTTGCAAGGGCTCTACCACTGAGCTGCACCACCAGCCATTTCTTATTTTGATACAGGGTCTTGCTAAATTATATAGGCTGCTTCTGGTCTTGAACTTGCAATCCTTCTGCCTCTGCCTCCTGAGTTGCTGGGATCACAAGCATGTATCACTGTGCCTGGCTCAATATGAGATTGTTTTTGCTTATTTCCTCTAGACTGAATAAAAATTTAAAGAAAATGTAATTTTTCCTCTAATAATCTGCTATTATCCATGGTATTATTTAATTATAGCAAATTTTAAAGGGGTGGTATATAGTAATAGTAATGACCTATTGGGATACTACCTCTTCTTCTTCTTGTTCTTCTTCCTCTTCTTCCTCTTCACCTTTTCCTTCTTTCTGAACATCTTTCTTCTTTTTCCTACGACTCTCGATGACTTCAGGATCCCACTGATCTCTAGTGTATATGTACCCGGTACTACTGTGCTGTCTTTGCCCAGAAACTCTTTGGCATAAATCATAGTCAGCACACTAAGGAACAATAGTATAAATCAGTTAAAACATTTTAAACATGCTTTTACCTCATATTCCTATATTCTGCAATAGATAAACAAAAAAATTCCTTAAAAACCTAGCCAGTGCACCAACATGCTCTCTTTCCACCAGTTTTAATTTCTTATTTAATCTATATTTTCCTTGGTTTAGACTTTATACTTGGTTTCAGTTATAAGAGCATTTCCTCTCTCCATTATCCACACATTCTTATCTGTGACATTCTCAAGTTTGCTCAGACTTTCGATTGGCCCCTGGCCAAGAGCAGTGGCTGAGGCTGCAGACTATACCACACTCAGCACAAGGCACCTCGCATACAGCTGGTCCTGACATTCCATTGGCTCTCAACACCTGAGCTGAGAACCAGTTTATTCTGAGTGGTCATAAACCCTTTGGGTAGCCAGGCAGATTCTGAATACCAAAGCTATCATTCATTTTCACATAAATAAGTTGACATTGCCTTCCTGACTTCCTATCATGACCCAATGAGGCAGCTACTGTCATCTTTGTAAGGAGGAAACTGAAGTTTCTAAATGTGATCTACAAAATTTGAATAGATAATAAAGGAGAGCATTGGGAACAAGAACCAGCCTTGACTCTATATAGTAGAGCATTCTTTAGCATTTATACATTTGAGTCATTCTTTCATTCCTGTTACTTAATTTGTAAACTTATTAGGAGTTATTAGGTACAATACAGGGTGCTAGCTGATGTTTAGATGAGTAAGTCATAGTTTCTACCTCCCAGTAAGACAGTTTAGGAGGAAAATGTACAATTATAACATAGTGAGGTGAGTAATATTAGAGAAGAAAGTAACATGAATGGCCACCTAAAAATTTTGAAAACATTCCCTGAATTTAAGTACTATCAAAAAAGAAAGGTTTACTATACTAGAAAATAATTAATATTCTTACCTTAATATTGATTATAATATCAGGTTTCAATTTTAAATTTTTAATTAATTCGATTTGCTGCAAAGTAGTCATGGCATCCTGTGAAAGTGATGGTATTTCAGTGATAATATAACCTGTACAGTAAAATATAATTTTAACAATTTATAATATTATCAATATATGAGAGCATAGATTTATTATTATTACTCCATCAAATATTATCTAGTTATCAATGACTATTAATTCAGGTCCTAAAATTATCTGTCAAAAATTTTAGATTAACGATTAAGGTTATTGCCACATGAAGTGTAATTATGAAAAATGTTTTTCTGATAATAAAAGAAAATCATGGGCTAGGAAGAAATATCTTTAAAATTTTCAAGTAAATTTATGTTGGACAGATGAGGTACCTAGCGAAGGAAATTACATGCTAGTAATTCTTTTAACTCATGTTAGGAACACTCATGTGATGAATGGTAAAAGAATATTACAAAAGTGCCATGACATATTATATTCTTTTTTTTTTTTAGGTACTGGAGGGTTGAATCCAGGGCCTACTATATATTTTGCAAGTGCTTTACCACTGAGCTCTACCACAACCCCAGCTCATGTTTTTATTTTTTATCTTGAGACATTGTCTTATTAAGTTATGAAGGCTGCCTCTGGCCTTGAATTTGCAATCTTCCTGCCTCCTCTTCCCAAGTTTCTAGACTAATAGGTGTCTGCCTCCAGTCCAGGCTTATTTTCCTTCTTAAATTAGTATTTCATAACAAAATATATGCATATTTTGTTTAAGTAAGTTATAGAGAGTACTAAAACACCCATGTACCCACCACACAGTTTGAGAAAGAAATAGCACAATATGATTTTGGCTTCACATATTTATAGGCTTTCCCACGCAGAAGTCTAACTCTGTTCACTGAAACTGTTACTACCCTTGTATTAATTTACTCAATATATTTCTTTAATTATGTCACTTTTTTGCTCAAGAAACTTATATTAATATAACAAAGTCTCAGTTCCTTCAATGGCAATTAAAGGTTTTCGACCTATTTTTCTGCTATTTTTATAGAACATTTTTTTTCTTAGAAGAACAACTGAGAAACTATGTTTTGGTCTTGGGTATTTGGAAAAGTTTTATTAAAAGTAAATGAAGGGAGCCTGTGACTTCAAAGACAAAAAACTGATGGTATTTGTTGCCAAAAAAATTCAAGGGAAAATCTGAATTCTGGGAAACTTGTATCCACTGGCATAAGTTTAACAGCTTCCTAGTTCTTAAGGCTTTTCTTGATAAGATTGATGGTGATATTAACAAATGTGATTTTTTGATTTTATACAATGAATTGTGTTAACATTCAGGAAGATTTGGATAATTCAGTGAACAAATATTTTCTAAATGACCAATGTACAATGCCACAAAATCATGCATAGGAAATGGATGAATGAATTTTAATGTAACAAAGTTTGAAAAGTTCAGTAAGATGGTTTCTGATTCCACTATCCAACTAACCTTTAAAAAGTTCAGTTCTGATGTAGGATTAAGAATATCTACAGTTATTCCAAAGTCAATTAAAATACATCTCACTTTTCCAGCAACGTATCTGTTTGAAGCTAGGCTTTCTTCATGTACTTCAATGAAAACAATGTGGTTATGGGAGAAAGTAAGGGGTGGACAGTTATAGCATTTAATTATGTCTAAATTATATAAATGAAGAGTGCAATCTCTTAGTCCTCTACACCTAATCCTGAGAGAATATGAAAGGGGCATTCCCTAGTAAATAACTAGAGCTGTTGACCCCATGCTCAACTTCTTCAATCCCAAAAACGTGTGAACAGAAGTGCAGATGACAAACTCCCCCAATCACTGCTCCACATCTTGAAGCCATTACCAAAACTTTGCCCTTTCATACTGAAGATGAAGGGATGGTAGATTCCATGCTTCTCCTTGCTGGGAGACTCTGCATATACTAGCATAGGTAGAGTAGGTGTTTTGTAGGTGACAGTCCCGCTTGCATCACCGCAACCAACAGAAAAATGAAAGACTATCCAGACCACTGCCTAGGAGAAATCAACTGGTTCAGGTCCATACTCTTACTCTGTCTCCACTTCTTGACACAATGGAAAGGAGGAGATAGTTCCTATTTCCCTGAAACTGAAGATGCAGAGTATTACTTTCAGACTGAATCAATGAAAAAGTCAGAGACATCAGGTAGCTTGGTGTCCAGCCAGCCCTGCTACCCATCAGATCTCAGGACAGCCTGACATGAATGGAGACATTGGTGACCACTGACTTGTAAGACCATCCCAATATGATATGCCTGAGGCAGGAAGTGCCTAGCCTGAGGCTATCCATCATTCACCGGGGAAGATGAGTTTCTCCAGAACCCAGAAGCAGAGATTTTCTGGGTGGCCAGGCATTCAACCTTTCTTTTGGAATGTAGTTGCCAGAAGCTGATTTTGGTTAAAAGCCAACATGATAGATTATAAATGAAAGATTATACTTGCATATTACATAGGTCCTTCTTAGTGATGGAAGCTCCAAGTATAAAAGAGTTCTGGCACAGAAAAACATCAATATTCAATTTGGTCATACTCTACTGTGCAGTGTTTCTGGCACCATATAACTCTCTTTAGGGGTTTTGAATTCCGCAATTTCCATCCTCACCCATCCCCTGACTCAAGTTTATATCTCTGTTTCCAAAGCCCCTTATTTCCAACTTCATGTCTATCTTTTACCATGGTCCTAAGACCAAATATCAGAATGATAATCTTTGCTGGGAGGTTGAGAAGAGACTTTCAAACTCTGTCTAGCCAAATGCTAGAATCAAAAAAATTTGGGGGTGGGGAATGCTACTGGATGGGTGGGGGAAGAAGGGGAAGAAAGGGCTCTAAGCCCAGTCTCCACTGCAGCCTTTAAATGAGCAAGCTGTACATGCCTCAAATGTGGCCATGTAAGCAAATGGTGAGAGTGTGGTAGAAATCATTTCTACCATTTCTGCTCTGCCAGCTTGCAGGACCTGGACCAGTGTACAGGAAATGGTACCAGAGTATGCAATCAGGCAAACTCAGAATGTGGGAAACTCTACAATGGTTTCTTCAACAAAGAAAACATGAGAAAACAGAAGGAGGTAAAGGAAATTTATAGGTCAAAAAGATTTAAGACAAAACCAATCAATTGCAAGATGCATAATCTATTTGGATCCTGCTTAAAACAAAAATCTAAAATAAATCTATGAGTTAATTAGTGAAATTTAAGCACAGAATGATTAGTAGATGATGTTAAGGAATTATTATTAATTTTGGGGTGTGATAATGATAATGTGATAAGAGCCCTCATCTTTAAGAGAAACATACTGAAAATTTTACAAATGAACAGATATAGTATGGGTTAGCTTCAAAATAAAGTAGGTTGGGAAAAAGGAATAGGTAGAAGTATAGATGCAATATGATTAGACAAGAGTTGTCATTGAAGCTAGGTAATGAACTCGTGTGTGTGTGTGTGTG
Organism: Pedetes capensis; assembly: GCA_007922755.1. Classification (NCBI taxonomy): domain Eukaryota; kingdom Metazoa; phylum Chordata; class Mammalia; order Rodentia; family Pedetidae; genus Pedetes; species Pedetes capensis. The sequence goes on from VMDO01017588.1 coordinate 37,997, forward strand.
TGTGTGTGTGTGTGTGTGTGATCTATTAATCTTTCTGTATACTTTTGTTTGAACTGTTCCCTGATAAGAATTTGAAAAGTGAATGGCACCACTTTTTTCATGTTTTTTCTTTCTCCTTTTCACAACATTTATCATTTCTATAGCCATTGTTATAGCCATTTAGCCACTCTAAATTTTCAAGAGGTGAATAAAGTATAAAAAATATTTACTTATATATCTATATGCTTCAGTTTCAATTACTATGCTTTTTGAGTTCATTTATTGAAATTCTGTCCTTTTTGCCATTTTACTTGTCTAACTTCCTAAAATATGGGTATTTTCCCCAAGTTCATCCTCTTTAACATGAAGAATAGATAGATACAGATAGATTACAGATATGTAGTTTACCTATAAAGAGTATTTATAAGGAATATTTATATTATGAATATACTTATATATATCAAATAATCTATAATAAAAGTATTATATAATCTATATATGATATATAGACATCTAATCTATGTGAGAACATAGCTCACTTTGTATATCATCTATACAGACATTATCTATGTAGAGATATATCTATGTAGATATAGAGCATAGAGACAGTTTGCCTTGACAAATCTGCTTTTGCTGCTTCCATTATTGGAAGTTAAGGTTTTTATTTTACTGTACTTCATTGGGGGCTGGGGTTTAGTTCAGTGGGTATAATGCTGCTCTGCACTCTCTGACTCCCCAGGTATGATTCCCAAGACTGCAAAAAGGGGAGAAAAACACGGCAAATCTCAAAACAATCAACCATTGAAAATTATGTGAGGACTCAATGGTACCTAATAGCAATTGTAAATAGTACCATTTCCTCTCTTAACTTATTGAGACTATAAAATGGCTTCCTAAATTTTCCTCCTTCTATTCAACAGATCTATTTCAAGTGGATTTTCCCCCAAGCTCATCTTTCTTCTTCTTTCTTTCTTTTGCAAATGTCTTAGAGTTTTCTCTTTTCTTTGTAGTCATTTCATTCTGAGTTTCACTGGTATTTCTCTTAAGAAATTATAGATCTAAAGCCTTTGCTCAGCATCCATTTGTGCAGAGGGAGGCTTTTCAGGTCTAGTGCCAAAGAGCAGACTGGATGAATAGGCTAAAGCCTGTCTATGTCTGGAACTAGGGGGCAAGCTGGTGCCATTCCTGCCTTATAAATGTGGATTAATGCACAGACACAGAACCATTGACAAGAGTTAGTGATAATACTCAGTATGAATGGGGAGGCAGTCAGCAGAAGCTAAAGGCATTGCCTGACAGGCCATAGCATGTTTTTGATGCTTACATCAGATAATACAACGCTAAACAGTATTGTTGTTGTTGTTAGGTGCTGTCGAGTCGTGTCCGACTCATAGCGACCCTCATAGGGTTTTAAATGGCACATGGTTTCGGGATTGCCTTGCAAGTGGGTTGCCACGTCCTTCTCCCATTTTTGTGGTGCTGAGAATTGAACTCGGGACCTCAGAGACTGCAGAGCGGTGCTCTACTAAGTGAGCTAAATCCCAGCCCCAAACAGTATTGGTTCATATAAATTTAAGTTTTTTTTTTCCTTAAGAAATGTAGCACCTGCAGGATAAAAATAAATACAGCAAACAAAACTACCTGAGCTGTTGGAGTGAATATAGACCCTAGATTCTTTGCCAAGGCAAAAGAAAGAGGACCTCCAGAGCTCTTTGTGCTTTGCGGTAGATGTAGGAGAATGAACATACCAAAGTGAGAGACTTCTGAGGAGTTGAGCTTCTCCAGCATTAGCTTTGTGATAAGTTCATCTGGAATGCTATAACCACTGTTCAGCATTGACTGCAACTAAGAACAAGCATATTGTATATTATGATATATAATATCTGTGATACAGAACTTTTTTGATAATCATAGAAACTTTGAAATCTAGATTTGTTTACCATAGCTCCTGATTCAGTTTCAGCAGCAATCTGTTCTTCCAAAACTGATAAAGCTAAAACATGAATTCAAAGGATTAGCAGAAATTGGTATTAGGATTGCTGAAATAAGAAACACATTCAAAGAGTCTTGTAACTGGTAGCAAAGATTAGCATTTTTACATTAACTTAAAATTTACAAAGCATATTTGTGCACATTATGTCATTTAAGCCTAACCAAAGTAGAAGTAGCAGAATGTATTTCCTAGAGAACTTGTCTCTGCCACTCCACTAACTGAAGAATCTTGGTAGAGTAACTCCCTAAACACCTCTACACATTTGATGCATGTGTCCTACGCAATATAGAAAAGAATTTGAGGATGAAATGAGGTGGTGTATATGACAGTGATTTGTAAATTGCAATGTATTATACAAAAGTGCACACTAGCATTACTAGTCTGAATCCTTTTATAACCATAGTTCTGTGCAGAAACTATTAATTTTGCAGACTGATAATATAATACAGAAGTATGCATCAAAGTAATGTTAATATGGATAAACACTGATTCAAAACAGGGACCTGAGGCTGAAATTCCAATGATTTGTTTCCTTTTATAAAGGAAAGATACCAATTCTTGATGGAAGACATCATGGTATAGGAATGACAGGGTATGACCAAGGGGAGAATTCAGGAACTGATTTATGTCATTACTGTTGTTGTTAGGTGCCGAGGAATCGGTGTCCAATTCACAGTGACCCTACATACAATAGGCAAAACACTATTGTCAGTGCTTCTCTGCCATTCATAGGGTTTTCAATGGCTGATTGTTTTTTGGGGAGTGGCTTTCCAGGTCCTTCTCCCAAGTCTACATCACCTCATGTTCCCAGGTGGTCTCCCATCCAAGTACTAACCAGGCCCGACCCTGCTTAGCTTCCCAGATCTGATGGGGTCAGATGCCACAGTGGTATGGCTGCAGGCTTGAATTATGTCATTAACTGTTAATAATCTATGGAATGTTTGGTATTCCTTAAGATTTCCTAGAAGTAAAGCTTTTTGCTTAAATGAGAGAGGAAATTTTCAGAATATTTGGTGTGTGTTATGTTACCAAATTGTTCTCTAAAAATTGCATGAAATCTCAATTTTGCTAATAGCATATGGAATGCTCGTTTTATATCATCCTTTTCAATAGGATTGTAGTAATTTTAAAGATTCATTGCCATTGTGATAGGCACATATGTTGTTGTTGTGAGGTGCCCTCAAGTGGGTGTCTGGTTCATAGTGACCCTGTGTACAACAGAGAAAACACTATTGTCGTGCTTCTCTGCTATTCATAAGGTTTTCAATGGCTGAATGGTTTTTGGGAGTGGGTTGTTAGGTCCTTCTCCCAAGCCTACAGCACCTGATGTTCCCAGGCAGTTTCCCATCCAAGCACTAACAAGGTCCAACCCTGTTTAGCTTCTGAAATCTGACAAGATCAGATGCCACAGTGGTATGGCTGCAGGCAGAGGCACAAATGGATCAGTGTTATTTTAATTAAAATTTCTTTGAATGATGGTGAGGTTAAACTCTTTTCTCTTATATTGTCAATTTTTATTTCTACTTTGATGAATTTCCTATTCATTTTTTCCCTTATTTTTCTATTAGGAAATAGCTTTATTGACTAAAAGAATGCATATATATGTTTATGTATGTGTGTGTGTAACCTTGTCTTACATATTGCAAAGAATGTGAAGAAATTTATAAGTAAAAAGTATAATTTATCCTTGAAGATTATTAAGTTCTGAAAAATACTCCTCAGAAAACCTGTGAGAGTTTCTTTCATTCTCACAAGAGACTCAAACTACACATATCATATTTAGTTCTAAGTTATGGAAATAAGAGAATTAGAGATAGTAGGAATAGAGCTAAGGACAGTTAATAAATCCTTCTAAATTCTATGAACAAACCTAGGACTAACAGAATGTCAAAACAGGATTGGACTGATGCTATTATGAAGATAATATTCACTGGATTGATAGATGGATAGATGTCTTATAAAGCAAATATGACAAAATGTTAACTATGAAATCTTGATGGTGGGATAGATGGGCACATGGGTGTTCACTGCATAATTTTTTCCATTTTATGCATACTTGAAAGTATTTATAATAAAATATTGAGGTGAAAAGAAAGTTTACCTTCAACACAAATACATTTCCATGTCTGTGTTATGTGACGAGCTAATGTTGTCTTCCCAATCCCCTTAAAAAGAGAAATGTTACTTAAAATCTAACAACAATCATTTCATAGTGAAACAGATATACTAATTTTAAAAATTCTATTGACAGTTACTATTATATAAATGTTTTTCCTATAAGAATGAAGAGTAGACACCATATAACTTCATTTTTCTTTAGTAATTATTGTACATGCCATATCTCCTAATGTAATTTAAATTAAAAAATTTTAATTAAGAAAACCAGGAAAGCTATACCTGGCATCAGGAAGCCATACTACCATCACATTGTATTCCTTTGATTCTCAAACTTTGTAATTCTGATTATAATGTGGTGTACATTCAGATTCATCATTTCACTTTCTTCCTAAAGGAATATGAAAGTTTTAACAGACTTCTATTTAGTAATTTTCAAGAGCAAAACTCTTGCTCTTGAAACCAGTCTGTTTCCTAACTGACATCTTTAGAAAGCATCATATTTTAAAGATAAATGGTCACTCTGATGAAGCAACATTTGCACGTGGTTGCTGCCAGTGTTCACTTTTAAAACTGTATTATATTTTTTAGAAACATAATGAAAGTTGTTGGAAACATTTCTTGGTATCTTTCCCAGGGTTTCTATCCAACCCTTAATCTCGTATGACATAGAGAGGCTAATTAACCAGCTCAGTCCTCTAATAATAACTACTAACCAGCTCAGTGACTGAAAATAGCTCTTTCTGAGCAATCCTTACTAGAACTGTTTAGAAAGTAAATAATCTTATAACAGCCCTTTTAGTTTCTTCATGTTTTGTGGACAGAAAATACTTGGTCTTTTAATATACCATAGGTAAAAGCTGAGGTACATTGCCTCCCAGTATCTTTGAGTGTTAAAAGAACCTCCCAGCTCATCTTCATGGTGTCCTATCTTCACATATTCAGAGAGCATCACAACAAATTTCTAAGGAAGTCTTACATGAAAGCCAAGCTTGGAGTAACTTTAGATTACATACTACTAAAAATTATCATGGTACAGTGTTTTGATACATTAAATGTCTTCATAATGTAAAAACAAATACAATCTAGTTTTCTTTTCAATTTTAGGGTATAAGAAGAGATAAAGTTGAGAATTTAAAATTGATATTATATCTGATTTTAAATGATAATGAAAATCTATGACTTTGAAAAAAATGAATATACAACATGATTTCCTTGCTTATATAGTAACTTATAAGATTATTTTGCTTACAAAATAAAAAATACTACTTAATAAGTAGAAGACATAACTTACTGGTTTCCCAAATACAATAAAGCAAACAGGTTTGGATAACAAGAATTGTTTTTCAGCTTCATCTTCATTAAATATATCTGCAAAAGGATGTTCTTCTGTCTTCTCTTGAGAAGTCATAATACAAAATACTACAAGAAGAAAAAGTAAGATTGTTGAAATGCCCACTTTGGTTGGAGCAGGCAGTCTAGGGAAAGCTGCAGTATCCTGTGGATTTACCTACCCCAGGAGCCATTCCACGTTATTAAATACATGAACTTTTTTTCTGCTTACAAAAGTACCTCATTTGTTGTAAAAAAAAAAAAAAAAAAATCCAAACAATGCAGAAAATTAAAAAAAAAAACAGAAGAATGAAAGACCTTTATAATCCTGATCCATTGAAATAAGTGCTATTAGACATCTAGTGCAGATGAATAGAAAATTTGAGGGTAATCCCAGCACATGGGAGGCAGAGGCAAGAAGATCATGAATTTTAGGCCAGCCTGCTTTACACGGTGAGTTACAGGCCAGTCTGGGCTACAGATTGAGAACTTGTCTCAAAAAACAAAACAAACAAACAAAAATTAAAACCTTCATCTATATTTCACCATCTTAGTAACTTCATGTGTACACTTTATCTGCCCTTCTTGTCCCCAAGCATATAAGGCTGGAAGAGAAGATCGTGATTCAATATTCCTGCCCTCTTCTTTCACTTTTTCACTTTTGCTGAATTGTCTATATTTCAGCAGATTCATGGGAATGACGTGATTCCTTTTTTTTTTTAATTCTTCAGACTATGCCCTAGAATCCTTTCAAGCCCAACTTAAAAATGGTAATACACAGATTTTCCCAGTAACTGCAAATAAGTTAAATTCACCTATTAAAATAATAATAGGCTCATTTGAGAGAAAAAACAAAATCTATAAGCTGCATAAAAAAGAGCTCAAAGTGTTCCCAAAAGAATAAATTGGGAAAAGTATACATATATGTGCATAAGCATACATATCTATGTTATGAATTATTATATTGAAGATCAAATTAAATTATTTTATACATATTTAAGTGTGTATAAATTTTATTAGAAATATAGAAAGTAATACTGGCTAAATTTATTAAATTCATATTTTCATA